>OMLF01006156.1:400-10664 GCA_900302615.1 Holocentrus rufus | reverse complement strand
CCCCCCAGAGATGCATTTACATATGTGATTAGGGAGATTATTGGTCTTTTCTTCAAAAGAAAGACCAGGTCTGCCCACAGCCAGGAAAATGAGAAATAAGAACAAAAGCCACAGCAAAGGGATTATAACAGAAACAATACAGAGTGATAAAGACAAAGGCCTAACCTCCTAAATAAAACAGCATATTGCAAGTAGAGCTCTGCAGACTACACAACCAGCAAGCTGGACACATCAGGCCAGGCATAACCAGAAGCTTGAAACATGGTATAAAATAACAGTAAAAGCAAGTTCTTATTTCAACGTCAGAGGATTAAGAATCTGGTCTCCTTTGCAGAAGTCAACATTATTAAAATGACACTAAGCCCTCTGAACCTCTGACATGCAGCACCACGTGATCATGAAACAAGCACAACTGCAGATTCTCAACCAAACAAGCAAGACCTGCATCATTCAGGGTAAAAATCACTATTACACAACTACCAAAAAACAAGCCACATGTAGACAATACTAGGGTTCAATTAATATTGGTTTCTGAAGGTTGATACTATTGTTAATGGTTGCAATTTTGATGTTTTTCTTGCTATTACCAGCACCTCTCTCAGTACACCAATCAGTCTATCCCTAATGAATACATCACCAGTGGTCCAATCGTTAAACTGATGTGGAAGTAAAGACGAAAACAACATGGGTTAAGCTCC
Source organism: Holocentrus rufus (assembly GCA_900302615.1). Taxonomy (NCBI): domain Eukaryota; kingdom Metazoa; phylum Chordata; class Actinopteri; order Holocentriformes; family Holocentridae; genus Holocentrus; species Holocentrus rufus. The sequence goes on along the minus strand of OMLF01006156.1, from coordinate 9,966 downwards.
AGCATCTGTCATCTGGTACGTGCTGTTGACCTCTCAGTGTACACAGGGTCTTGTGGTGTGTATGAGGACTCCCATAATTCCAGACGATCATTCCACAAGATCACAGTCAAAGCAGCACATGGCAGGAACAATGACATCAACGTGCTGTTACTCAACTGCATGCATACAGTACAGTTCCATGGGGATGCCCTGGTGCTTTCAGAGACTTTTAACAAGTACTACTCTGTTGCAAGTACTTAACATTTTGTGACAATATTCAAAATCTTTAAATTTGACAATTTTCATGCCAAAAAACTATCAAGCATTCAGCATTTTATTCTTTTAAGGGAGGAAAAATCTGTGATATAGCATTATAGCAAGGTGCACTAAAGGTAAACTAAAGCTCCCAACTGAAAACCAGTAAAAAATAAACATGTTCATGTATACTTCACGGCTAAGGGTTAAGACAATATCACTGAATCTCCAAAGATGCATGCAATGTATTCTCCTTTATTTAAAAGCTGCATAAAACAGCTTTGCAGGTTGGTGGCCCAAAATAGCATGAAAGGTAACCAATTGTATTTTGAGGACTCCAATACCCAGAGATCCTGTAAAACTGATACTGTATTCATGTCATTTAAAAAAGAGAAGACAGCACTATATGCTACAACTTAGAAGCATTCATGTTTAACCTGATGGAATGCCCACATCCACAATCATAATTTATCAATTTAAAATCAACCATAAACAAACTGGAGCAGATATTGCTCACATTTCATAAGTTGAGGTAACTTCATGAATGTGAATATAACTCATCATTTTGATTACTATTACTTTGGACTGCCAATATCAGTGGATTCCCTGCCATGTTTGCCACCTGTGTTGATGCACTTCAGTAATCTGTGATGCAAAGTGGTAGACATTGGATTCTGCAACAATTCCCACATCCTACTTTTAATTACTACTGAGATACTAATGATGATGATGATTCCTATGGTTGAAGCACTCACTCACTGATGCTTTTGGATTTCAGCCCTAAGTTTGGAACCATCACTTCTGTGTGGTTCCTATTAGTGACCATGCCACCAGAATTTAATATAGGTAAATAGGGAAAATCGACACCATCGTTATCAGTGGTGGTGGAAGGGACGCTGTTCTGCTGTAGCCCCACTTTGTGATTCAGGATAAAACGGTGGATTTATACCTAAAAATCTTACTCAGTGTAGCTTTAAGGTAGAGTCTGTGTTCATGGACAAACTTTCTCCCAAAGCGAGCTTGTGTTGAGCGACAGCCCAGACTCTGCACACAACTTTACTTGGCACCATCTGTTCACTATGTAAACTCCCACTAAGATTTGCTGTTCACCTGGTAATACCCAGGATCCACTGCCCCACTGTGTCCCGAGTAGCCATCTTTAACCTGTTCCTCAAAAATAACTTGTTCAGTGACCCAAGGACACAGTTCAGTGCAAAAACAACTAAAATGCTCTTGTTTGCAATGATAATAATGCATGAATAAATTATGCCTGAAAATAGAACTAAAGGGGATATACACTCAGTGGCCACTGAATTGGGTACACCTTTCTAGTTTCTTTTTAGCACCCACTTTGACCCCCAGAACAGTCTGAATTCTTACTGGCATGGATGTCACAAGATGTTTTAAATATTCCTCAAAGTATCTGGTCCATATTGACATGGTAACATGCTGCAAAACTGAACTAGATGTCCTCATGGGTCCAAAAATTTGGAACTGTTCTGAAATGGATCCGTGGTGTTGGTACCCAAACCAGATATGAATAAATCATTTTTTTCTTCAACAGGGACCCCGTCCCAAAACAGACCCGGGGGTAATCAGACCTGGTCCAAAATGGAGGCAACACATACACAGCGCTCACTCCCATCGATTATGCCATTGTGAAAACAGACAGACAATATGGTTTTCCTACAACACGAATTACCGGTAGCTCTAGGTTAAATATCAAAAAATTCAATATGGAAAAAGAAGCTGATTGGGTCGTCGCAGCTCAATACAGGTAAATCATTTCTGATTCAGCAATTATAATAGACCTGACCCGTGCCCGTAAGACAAGTAAAGATTTTGAATCCACTTCTGGTCGAGTCTCAGGTCGGGTCTTGGGTTTCCGGATCTGGATGCATCCATGAAGACCTGTACAATGAACTCATTATAATCTTTGTGGAACCAGCTTGAGATTACATGTGCTTTGTGACAAGGTGCATTATCCTGCTGGAAGTAGCCATTAGAAGATTCTAGACTGTGGCTATGGAGGGATGCACATGGCCGGCAACAATATTCCAGTAGGCTGCAGCATTTAAACAATGTTGAACTGGTAGATTAAGAAGCCTAATTTGTGCCAAGAAAACATTCCTCACACCATAACACCACTACCACCAGCCGAAACCAATGACAAGGCAGGACTCATGCTATTTAAACTGAATTTTGATCCTACCATCTGCATGTTGCAGAGATTCATCAGACCGGGCAATGTTTTTCCCATCTTCAACAGTCCAGGTTTGGTGAGCCTGTGCCCACAGTAGCCTCAGTTTCCTGTTCTCAGCTGACAGGAGTGGAACCCGGTGTGATGGTCTGATGCTATAGCCCATCCAATTCAAGGGTTTGACATGCAATGCGTTCAGAGATGCTCTTCAGTTGTAATACATGGTTATTTGACATATTCGCCTTCCAATCAGCTTGAACCAATTCTCCTCTTGCCTCAATCATTAAAAAGGCATTTTTGCCCACACAGCTTTCGCTTCCTGATGGGTTTTTATTTTATTTTATTTTATTTTATTTTTGCACCAAGCTCTGTAAAATCTAGAGACATGAACAATCATTTCATGTCAGTCAGATCACACTTCCGAAAGGCCTGAACAACAACTGAACCCCTTGACCACATCTGTATTCTTTTATGCAGAGTTTCTGCCACATGATTGACTGAATAGATATTTGCATTAATAATCAACTTGAATACAAAAATCCATAAAACATCTGAATCCAATAAAATATAGGGCAGCAGCTGGTACTACACCTAACCTATTTTCTATTCCAATTACAGAAATCTGCACAAGACACTCATTTAAGCATCAAGGTCATTTACACACTAAGGCCAAAAAGTAGTTATATTTCACTGTGAATGATAAATATAGCATATCTCTGCTGGTAGACCACTGTAGACAGTGCAGGACAATGTAGGTCTTGGTGGGGTTTCTGGTAACTGTTATCAAGGCTGGGAAACATTCAGAAATACTCTTCCTCAGCGCCAGGATAGTAGCTGAAAAGAAGTTTCACATGGAGATTTGCGGTCCCTACAGACAACAATGCTAGACAGCTGTGTACTTTAGTCGCTTGCTATCTGTTTCTTGAGAAACAGGAAACATGGCCCGTGCTTTTAAGTGTTATCTTGAAATGGGTCGAAAATGCAGAAAATATTTAAGATTACGCAATATTTAGATCAAAGGTCTTTTACATGTCTGGCATCAGCAAACAAGTGTTATTCTTTTAAGATTCCAATGGCCCCTCACCTCAAGGAAAACGCTCAGAGTTTTTGCAGGTCAGCCCATTCACACAGGGGTGCGGTAAAACATATAACATGGAGGTTATGTATGGATAATGTTAATATGGAGAGGGACTTTTGACATTCTTACATAACCTGGCATCAGGGTTAGCCCACCAGAGACCTACACTGCTCATAACACCAATTACCAGGAGAGGTCACAGGGGGAAGGGGCTAATGAGAAAGCCTGCCTATTAACAACTTAACCATTGTCATCTTCCTTTCAGCAGGCTAAAGCACATTTCTTATATTTCTCACACGAGTAAAGAGGTGTGATGTATTCGCATAAAAGTAATGAAATTAAACACAGAACCAGGTGTGCTAAAATTCTCTCATGTCCAAACGTGAAGGATAAGATAACAACCATGGTAGGTGGGCGTATTTCCCCAAAGGACACAAGGAAATATTTAATCAAAGACTTAAAAAAAAAAAAAAAAAAAGGCGGAGGAGACCTTGGTTGGAACAACAGGGACCAGCCTGCTTTTATCATCCCTGACAACAGGCTCAATTCACCAGCCATGCCAAGCCAAACAAAGGGCCGCATCAGCTTCCTCATCACCGTCTGTCCTGACGGGAATAAGCTTCATGTTTTGATAGCCTGTTGAAGGTGCTTACTAACGGTGTAGTTTTACTGTAAGGCTGGGTAGGGGTTGTCCTCCATTTAGGCAAATGTGAATATAGTCTTATTTCAATGACAAACTGCGGGTCCCCAAGCGAGGCGTGCAGCTGTGCTGTGCTTACCTTTTCTCTAGACCCGATACCTCGAGGTAACAGCCAGCTCAGTGTTGTGGCGATTTAATGTGAAATGTGAAACGTTTACACCCCGCGCAAAACACTTTAAAACCGTTTATCAGCGTAAATGATAAAAAGACGCTAGTACGTTCGGCGTGGAAGTCATAAACTAAAAGACACTTTATTTCAATAAAATCCCAACTTTGAGAATTGGTTCACATTGCTCGCTACCGTACACCATCGTGTATTTTGGTTAAAAACCGGGGGAGTACCTGGCGAACGAGTGCTAAAAGTTTAAAATTTATTAAAATACCTGCCGCTTGGTGTGGCAGGTGTATGCCGAATAGAAGAGAAGACCCCAACGATTCGTAAAATATCTTAAGTCACGTTGTTACATGTATCTGCATATTCCAACAAACGAGGAAACATTGCACTAAATGATTTTTGAATGTAGTTTGGCCTGACGGTTCTCTTCTAGACGGGGCTACCTTTCCTTCTGCACAGGAGACGGGGAGATCAAGTTGCCACGGCTCACATCTACCTTCCCTGTCAAGGTTGGATGTAGTCAAGGAAGACTAAGTTACATTTTCACATTTCACATTAAGTTGTCCACATATTCTGAACCGAAAAGGCGCAGATGTGATATTATAAAATGTTTTGCAAAATCTGTTAATTAAAGATGTACCTCTGCAGGTGGAGAGATTGACTACTGGAGGAATAATTTCAATGCACTGTTGTAATACCGTTGAAAACATCTTACCTGCAATTGTCGGCTTCATAAAGGAGCTCCTGTAACGTTTCTACAACATGGCACAAACTAATATGCTTATTCTACCTGACAAAACAGATATGCAATAAAAATGTAGATTTCTCCGAAAAACTGAACGTTTGCTCTCAGTGTTTGCAAATGTCGTTTAAAAGTTTTATCTACCGGCACAGCTCTCCTTGATAAACGCTTCTTGCTAAAACTAGACTTGACTTTGAATTGTATGGTATAGTTGCAGCAGTCGACCTGCCTAACGACCGAACCTGTACAAGGGAGTTTTTTCCCCCTAGTGTCGACTGGAAGGCACAGCGCTCATGCAACCATGCTGTGGACCCGCCCACCTCTTACATAGCAACCTCATGGCCATCTAGTGCATGGCAGTTTTGTGGGAAGGAATCATGTAAATTGTTCCAAACATATAGCTCCTCAGCTATCTTTAGTCACAGCCCAGCCAACAAATACTGATGCGGCCACAGAGCCGGCCTTAAACCTATGGGGGCCCCAACCAAAATTTGGTTGGGGGCCATTCTCACTACATATGGCACAGAAACATCTCTTGTTTTTAAGTTAGTTTAACTACATTACAACGATAAAGACTATTATTTTTGATGTCTGAAAGGAAAAATATGATGCCACCATTGGTACTGAGCTAATTGGCAGTGCAAAACCCAATAGATGTTACTAAAGATAAATCTTTAGTAACAGCCAAACAAGCTGTTAAGAAGAGTTTGAGACAAAAACAATAAAATACATTTAGATACATATGAACATTAAATATTTGAAAATAAATATGAACACAAAAACGAAATTATGAAAATGAAATTAAAATAAATGAAATAGATATAAATACCAAATACAAATCAAATTAAAACCTAATAAAAAATAAATAAAGCAATGAATAAAATTTGAATATTACATTAAATAATGTCTAAATAGATCAAATGTTAACAAAATAACAATAATAACAATTATAAGAATTAAGTAAAATCTCAATAGAACATTTAAATCCAAATGTTTCCCCCTGATTTTCTACCACATTTTGATGAAATTTCAAAATCTTTGTCTTGTCTTTTTTTTAGAAGTATAGTTTAGTTTTATAGTATAGTTCCTGCCATCTAATTTCTCCTAAAAAGACTAGATGATGAAGATGTGTATTTCAAATTGTACACTGTTGTAAATGAGACAGATTCAGAGTTGCTGAAAGATTTTTTTTTTTTTTATTTTGACTGGGCTAGGCTAATGACTCCTGTAGACTTCAAGTCTTTATGCTAAGCTAACTTGAAATGCTACCCATAGGAACTGACCCAGTGGACATACAGAGGCGAAAATGGTAATGAACATCTTGTCTCAGTCTGGGTAAGTAAGAAAAAGGGCATTTTGCCCAAAAGCTTGGAGTATTCCTTTAGAGGAGTAGATTGCCTTCCAGTCCACACTCAGGGAACAGCAGGCCCCTTTGCACAGACCCTCCCCACTCTAGTCACCAACGCCCTCTACTACAATTTACACAGTGGCACATCCAGGTGATGGGGCAGGGAACAGTAAAAATGAAAATGGCATGCCCACTGGCAATAGATAACCCTTTTCTCATTTATGTAGCCTAATGTATATTCAGCATATTGTGTTACATGACCTTGCGTCAATGAATTAGAAGAAAATGATACATATGTATCATTTGTATCATTTTCTTCTAATATGTTGATCATTACTCTTCAGTGTAGTTACATGCATTTTCTCAGTTGAATCAGATTCAGCCCTTTAAAGGGACAAAGCCACTTTTTGTGTTGTTTTTGTGTTCATTCATTCATTTTATTATTATTATTAGTAGTAGTAGTAATAGGTAATAGTAGTAGTAGTAGTAGTAGTAGTGGCAGTAGTATTGTTGTTGTTGTTGTCATTATTATTATATTAATAATTATTATAAATATGATATGTTATATGTCTTTTTGGCAATCAATCATTGGTACAAGTTTCAGTGTTGATTGAACATTTTTTTTGTTTGTTTTTTAATAACCAAAGCAATCACAGTCAATCATAATCAAATTCAACAGTCATACATTTAAAACCTATATAAAGTTAATTAAGACAGCTGCATTAAGATTTTGATTGCCAGCCAATTTGAAAAAACGTGGCTTTGTCAGAGTAATGAGACTGAATAAACTTGCAAACTTCCAATCTGTTAGACTGCTTTTCAACACAAATCAGGTAGAGGGTACTGTTCTTCCAACACAAATGATGTCAGAGCAGGAGTCCCCAATCCTGGTCCTCGAGGGCCGCTATCCTGCATGTTTTAGATGTTTCCCTCTTCCAACACACCTGATTCAAATGATCAGGATCGTTATCAGGCTTCTGCAGAGGTTGATGATGAGCTGATCATTTGAATCAGGTGTCTAAAACATGCAGGATAGCGGCCCTCGAGGACCAGGATTGGGGACCCCTGTTGTAGATGGTAAAAATAACTTTATTTATCACTGAAGGGAAATTCTGTTGTTACAGCAATTCACATAGCCTACATGACAAAAAAGGGACATAATTTATAATAACACAGTGGTGGTGGGCTATATATACAAAAAACTCCTATATTTAAATAAGAATAAATGTAATAAAAATAGAAAGTATAAAAAAATGAGAAATTCAAGTATTAATGTACATGTAAACAAATTCCTGTACTGAAAGATGTGTAGCATAAAAAGCAGCGTGAAAATATAAAGGAATAAGAATGGAAAACATGGCATAACAATAATATAACATGATATAATATAATGAAATATAATATATGACCTAAAATCATATACGATATAATATAGTATATGCTACATATAATAATAATAATAATAATAATAATAATAATAACAATAATAATATTAACAAGTATAATAAGCTATGAGAGTGCCAAGATATTGCTTTTTGTGTGCAAATTGCATGTAAGTGTGTGTGTGTGTGTGTGTGTGTGTGTGTGTGGTGGTGTGGTGGTGTGGGGGGGTGTAGGTGCTGGGTCTTGATTCTACAAGTCTCTGGAACTGGATGGAACACCAGGGTTGCAGTGCATAAACCCCTCATTACAAAGACAAGTGCACATGTGAGTCTGGTCACTGGTCTACAGAGATGTGGAATAAAGTGATCTGGTCAGATGAGTCATCCTTCACCATGTTCTGTGTGACATACACCAAGAGAACAATACAGGCCTGAATGCTTGACCCCGACAGTAAGGGGGTCCTCTGGCTCTGTTATTCTGTGTGGTGCATGTTCCTGGCATGGTTTGCATTCACTTGTCCCCTTAATGGGAAGGCTCACTGCAAATCATCACAGAGTTATTCTGAATGATCAATGATGAAACATTTCTATCCTCATGGGAACGGTCACTTCCAGGATGACAATGCCCCCATCCACAGGACACCAGGGCTCACTGAATGGTTTGATGAGGATGACAATGATGTAAATCATATACTGTTGCCTTTGCAGCCCACATCTCAACCCAAATGAGCAGCGATGGGAGATTTTGGATTGACGTGTTAGTGCTCTCCACCAAACACCAAAAGAGGGGATATCTTTTGGAGGAATGGTGTTCTGTCCCTCCAATAGAGTTTGGTGGCCCAACACCTTACTAAGACACTTTGTGTTGGTTTTTCCTTTAATTTGTCACCCATATGTTGGTTATCGGTATATTTTCCAGTTCATGTTTTCAAAAAGAAGTGGAAAAAAAGTGCACTTCCCTCTGAACAATTTGTCAATTCAGATTAAAACCAGCAAGGCAGTGGTTCTCAAACTGGGGGTTGGGACAAGATAATTATGACATTGGAAAACACTACACAAAATTATTATCAAGTTAATTTTTTCATATCTTTTCTCCATTTTTCTATTTTTTTCCCCATGAAATATTGAGTAATTTTAAAATTTGAGGCCTCCTTTGTTACGTAAATAAATTAAACAATCTGAAAATGGAGCTGTTCTCCAGCTGGATTGATCAGCGTTCTGCATACGCCACCTGTGAGGGGGGTCGCAAGTGGGCGCCACTTCGTTTTGAGGGCTCACAAGCGATTGAGAACCACTGCACAAGGTAATGGGTCTGGTACTATTTAGCACCTCTCAGGGGCAGTTTATTAAACTAGCTAGCATGAATGTGCTTATATAAGGGTATAGAACTTTATATTTTTCTGTTCTTACTACTGTGTGTCTGTTAGTCACCTGCGTGGCCTCACTTGTTGCTCATGAGACTTTATTACATTTAGTGGCATGTAACCCTTATTTGTATTTATCCAGGTCTTCTATTGATTATTCCAAACAAACTGGAAATGCAAAATTCATCATTTCCTGTGCAGCAGATGATTTTCCCAAGACTGACCAGACACAGAGTGTTTAGACCAACAAATAAAAGAGTAAAAGCTTTCATGAACTGGATATATGTTGAATTAATATTGAGTGAGATAAATCAAAAATTTCACTGATTATTATTTTAAACTTTCTTTATGTTTGCTGAAGATCTAATAGGACCGTTTAAAGCAGGAGTCCCCAATCCTGGTC
>OMLF01006154.1:1673-13942 GCA_900302615.1 Holocentrus rufus | reverse complement strand
TCGGGTGTTTTTATGTGTTTTCATGTATGTAACACCAAGCTGTTTTTCAATTGGACGCAACCTAATGACACCAAACTGTAGCTTCAGCGGGTGGTTTGCCAGATTTTGAGAGAGAGACAGAATGCGGGTATTGTGTAACACTGCACAGGGATGAAGAGAAAGATATGTCCAAAAGGTGAGGTGGAGTGTGCATGCCCTTGTTTTTGTGTGTGTGTGTGCGTGCGTGTGTGTGTGTTTTTTTCCCTCCTCTGTTTCCCTCACTTTGCGCCTGGTCGAAGTCTCCCCTTGGTGAACCTCGCTCGTGTTGCCAAGCGACAAGGTTGCCTGGGAGCAGGGCTTTGATGAACAGTCACAGTGTAATGGAGGCAGCCCTGGCAAGACACGCAGCACAGGAACGGACAGGCACACAAACACATGCATGTGTGCAAACACGCAGCGGCGCCTGGCGTGTACAGTCAGACAGGGCACGAATACACGCCATGGACGCAGGTCAGGAAACCTCATTTAATTGCACAGGTTTGGGTCAGGCGCTGGGTTTGGAAGTGTTATTTGTAGTGATTTATTATAGAGAAAAAAAATCAGTTTTCATTGTGGTTGGATTTTTGGAAAAAAATACTCAGTTTGAGTCCAAACAGTGATTCAGGTTGTTTGCCAGTTTCAAGCTTGAACAGCCACATAATCTGCACTCATGGCTCATCTACAGTAAACCCCCAACTTAACTACACAGAGCACAGGTCCAACATGTACAAACAAACAATAAAATCCATGGACATTGGCTATTAATGGTGTTGACCGCTGCAAACACAGGGGCCACCGCTGAAGTTAAACCACCGAAGTGAAGTGTCACAATCTGCTGGTTAGCTGAAGGGACCCGAGCTGATCACTGGATGTGGTCATGAACCACTGGATGTTAAGTAAGGGATAATCCACTCTGGTCTGATAAAAAGGTCGTGCACAAAAGCCATTATTTTTAGATAGACCACCTCTGAGTGGGCTGTTCTGCTTTTATCCTACAAAAAAATGCAAATTGTAGATGAAAATTGACAGTTAGGCTTAGAAGTTAAGAGTCATATTGTCTTTTTGACACTAGCTGACATGAATTAATTATTGAACAGGCTTTTCTCTCTATATGTAGCTTGCTAACATTAGCCTACAGCAACGCAAGGCTTCATGAAGAGCATTAATTAACAGGTATGATAATGAGGTCACCTTGACAACCATCTATTTAGAAATAATCAATGACAGAATTCATTGAATAGTCAGAACTGAGTATTCAACATAACCATATAGTTTGAGGCAGTTGCTTATTTGGTAACATGCAGCTTGCATATATTTAAGTGATAGTCTTAAAAAACATTTTAAAGACATTTTCATTACAATTTCATATAGGTAGCTCTGGTATCTCTGCTGTGGAAAAAAAAATCCACTGGTTCACAGAAAATGATGCATTTTATGTATCCAGTTTGTTTAGAAGAGATGGATGAAGGACTGGGTAATTAGCACGAGCAGCGGACAGACAAAGAAACTTCATCAGAAAACTTCATCAACAGAAAAACCAAAGAATAAGATGTCACAGCACTGGGGACATTGTTTGACTAGTAAGTGATTTCTGTGAAGTGCTGTGCAAAAACACCACATAAAACACCACTTACCAAAGATGGAGGCAAAATTTTACAAGGAACTCACAGATTACTATTTTACATTCCATTTCAGTCCAATTCTGAATTGTCGCATCCCATTGCTGAATTGTCGCATGCCTCTATTACAGTATGTATGGTCAACCTATAGCATATTAGGGAATGGGATGAAATGGAGTGTGCATTTGTGTGCATGAGAACATGCGAGCATGTATTTATTTGTGTGCAATAGTGTGTGGGAATGTGTCTTCATCCAGCAGTCTAATTGTGATTCTGTTTAAGCAGTGGCATTTAATTAATCCAAATGATTTCCACTTCCTACGGTAATCATCGCTAAGTGTGTGTGCACGCACATTCACATATATGTTGTTGTGCACATGCACTGGGAGTTTAAATTGAGCCATCCCTCCTATAATAAGGGGATGGATGACAAGCTATCACTCTCTCTCTCTCTCTCCCTCTCTCCGCATTGCTCTCTGTGGGATGAGCTGCCTCGCGTCATCTTTCCAGGAAAAAGGAAAAAAAAAAACTCTGTTGACACTGAAATCCTCATCAAGTCATCAAATGTCCCCCTTCTAAAAATACTCATCTCATATCTGGACATAAATATATTCATATATTCTACTGCTGCCATGAGTCTTAAGAATAGACGATGTGTTAAAGTGTCGTTGTCAGCGCACCAAGAACAGCATCCCACCCACCTTTATAACCCTTGAACACGCTCAGAGGGGTTTCAGCAATAGCATAAAGAAAAGAAAAGAGACTTGTGTATGGGGTCTTTGAGTGTTGAGGCGCACACTGTCAGCTTTACTTTCTCTGCAAGCTAAATGACCTGTGAAAGTAGATATGAGAAGCATAGGCTTGGGTTAGATAAGCACATGAAACTTTTTGCAGGCATACAGCCCGAACTAGCCGAGTGTGAATATAACTAATTGGAATTATACCTATGTAAACATCCGCATCGCATATGTGTGGGGGTGAACTTGTGTATTTTGTAGGTTTGACATGCGTGAATGGAGACCTTAATGGGGATTGTCTTGTTTGTTTGTTGTGTGCATGTGTGTGTGTGAGTGTGTGAGTGTGTGTTCCTGTGCACGCATATGTGTCACATTACATTTTTCTTCAGTGTGATTCAGTGTGATCCTGCATGTGTCTAAGTGTGTATCCACTACCTTTGCCTTTGAGAGTTTGGTGGGCCTGAAAGAATTACATTACAAATGTCAGTACATTACAAATGTATATATAAATACGGACATACACAAACACAATATATACATATATGTATGTATATATATTGGCTAGAGGGGAGGCTAGAGGGAGAGACAGAGTCAAGTCTGACAATGAGAGAGCAGAGAAGATGCCCAGCACCTCTCACTCAGCAATTACATTAAACAAATGCAGCACAAGGATCGTAGTCCATAGTAGTGGTTCTCAAAGTGGGGTCTGGGGACCTCCAGGGGCTCTTGAGAGGCATGAAATCAGTTGAGTGAGAACTTGTTCCTTTGAGAGTCAGGAGAACACATTCACAAACACAGACTAACATACATACTGTACATCTCCACTGTTTTATGACACCAGGAAAGTGTGACAGTAAATTTGACCTGTCAGTGCATGAACCCTGATTGTATCCATTGGTGAACTGTATATATTTATATTTTTACTACAACTTTAAAATATCATTGAAAGCTCAAGAGTAGAAGTAATAAAGCCTTTTTGTGTACTTGTATTTCAGAATTTGAAATTGGTACCTTTCACTTGAGTATGTTTTGAGTGAAGCTTAATACATTACAAATAACACCCTTTAAGATTACAAATTTTATAGTCTTTTTTGCACCAGAAACACTCCAGCTGTAAACTACATTTCTACAAAAAAAAAAAAAAAAACTACACCTACCTAAATCCTGCACAAGCTGCATGTTAACTAATTGTATAACCTTAAATGCTCAAATGTATTCATAGTATCTTAGCTAACATTAGTATAAGCTAACACTGGCCTGTCAATCCATATGGATTGAAAAAAATATGGATAAAAGTGTATAGAAACTTAAATAGACAGTCTAGGGACCAGTAGCAAGTATTATTAGTGGTGATGCTTCCATGACAAATTCCACGCTTGTCAAATCTTACGTGTTGATGCTGTTGTGTGGTATAAATGGGAGAAACCATGCAGAGGTAACGGGTAATAGGTAATGGCTTGAACAAAGTTTCTGTCTTCAAGCTGAGTACAGTGTCAGAAAAGAGATATACCTTGTGTCACTGGGGCTATAGACTACCGCCCCTTTTCACAGCAGCCATTTTGACATGAAGTAGTGGGGTAAACACAGGTGTTATTAATGACATTAATTAAGGTTCTGCTCCATTTAGGGCTAACAGAGCTAAGGTCCTGCTATTGTTCATGCTGACTCACTGGAAAGACTCTGCCACACTTAAATGGAACCTTAATTAACGTTATTAGTAACACCTGTGTTTACCCTACTATTTCATGTCAAAATGGCAGCTGTGAAAAAAGTCCAGAGCGGACTAGCAAAGAAGTCAGTCCTGTAGCTGACTTACCACAGAGTGTCAAAAAGATGTCACGACGGTTAACCTCTGTTAACTGTATTACTGAGCTCAACCACTGCAGACAGGGAAAAGTGGAGCCACTTTCCTCCAATCCAGGCAACAGGTGGGTGCTTCTCCTTGCTAGCTGCCTGCCAGCGGTTGGCTAACTGAACTACTTGGCAACCTTGAAATGTAAACACGATGGCATTGTCAGAAAAAATAAAGATAATTTTTTTGCTTTTACTGCTTAAAAATAATTGCCTCGTGTCAGCCATTATTTTTTGATAGAAGACCACTTGTCTCAGATTATCCCTTACATATCTCTTCAACCTCAAATTTTAGAAAGGTAACTGCTAATTGCGAAGGACATTTTGGTACGCTTTCCATCGCTGTATACTCCCTTAATTCGTTACCGAGTAACATTCCTCCCTAATCCCCTCTCTCCCTCCCTCTCTCCCCTTGTTTCTCTCTGTCCTGCCGTCAGCTGACAGCAACAACAAAAACAACAGCAGTGGCAGTGGTGGTGACAGTGCCAGAGGCCACGCTGGTCTGCCACTGAGCGAGCTGGCAGTCTGTCGCCTCCTCCCTCCTCCTCCTCCTCCTCCTCCCCCCCGCTCCTGCTCTTCCTCCCCGCTGTCTCCTCGCCCTGCTCCCTCTCTGTCTAAGCTGATGGACACCTGAGCAAGACGCGAGGTCAACCTGGCCACCGTGCACGTTGGCTCACCTCCACCATTTGATGGAGCCCGTGTAACTGTGTGTGTGTGTGTGTGTTTTTTTGGGGGGGTTGATGTGATGGATGAGTGCTTAAATTTGGCAGGCATTCTGTCAGCTCTGTCTGTTTCAGCCCTTCTCTCTCTCTTTCTTTGTTTTGTTTTTGGCCCTTTGTCTCTCTTCCATCCACATTATCGCCACTCCCGTTTCATCTCCACAAAAATCTTTTTCCCAACCTTTATTTATCCAGGGAAAGTCAATTGAGCACATAACATATATTTCATTTTTACAATAATGTCCACATTCTCAGTAATCCTCTTTGTGTGTTAAACTGTTATTTTGCACGGAATCATAACTGTTTTATTTTGCTGCTGCACTGAACCAATATCCCCGCAGCGATCATAAAGTTTTATCTTATTTTATGCTCTTTCTCATTCCCATCCTGCTTCACATTCATTCACTTACGCATATTTACTCCTGGCAGCTTCCCGGTACAAGTGAGCAGCTGCACTGGAGCTGCTGCGGGGTTAAGTGGCTTTGCTCATGAGCATGTCCGAGACAGATGCTAGCCTTGCCCATTCACCTTTTCCCACACGGTAAGGGGATTCAAACCAACAACCTTCCCTGATAATCACTCCTCCTTTCCTTTCCCTCTGCCTACCAGTATTTATAGTCCTTCCTTAGAGCCTGACAAATGGAAGTGTTGAGGTATAAAAGCGTCAGTATTTACCATATTATTTATTAGCATTGGCGTTATCCCTTTAGCCACGCCAGGCCAAAAGAAAATCTCGTCTTCCTCCTCCTTTTACCTGGACTAGCTTGGATTTATGGGTAACGACTATTCCGTTGGAGCCATTTAGTAACTTGATCAAAGATGTGTCAGCACTGGGATTCGTTGCACTGACCCACAGGTTAAGAGTGTATTTTGCACACTGTGTACCATATATATCATACGCTGACAGACAAATGGTCTTATCTCTGTGGACAACCTGAAACCAAATGCGGACACTGTGGGAGCTCTCTCCGTAATGTGAATGTAACAAACAAGTGAAGGGCTGGGATGATGTGATTAAAAAATAAAAAAATTAAAAAATAGAGGTTGTTGAGGGGTTTTTATTTGTTAGAGATCTGAGATTTTGTCTGAAAAAAAATGTGACGATAATTTCAGTAGCCATGGGACAAAAAAAAAAATAAAAAAAATAAAAAAATCACCAATTGCCTTTGGGTTAACCTTTTCCAAGGCTGAATCAGGCTATGTGTGCATGCGTGTGTGTGTGTGTGCGTGCATGTGTGTGTGTGTGTTGGATGCTGGGAGTGTGTAATTATGGGCAGATTAGGGGAGAAGCGGACGGCATGGAGCAGTCTTTGATGGGATTAAGCACTCAATTACCCAGCTAAATCTGTCTCCCCCCTCTCAGGTTCAAACATTTCAAGCGCACACGCGCACACACACATGAGCTTGCACGAACACACTTGTGCACACACGAATACACACAAACACAAACACAAACTCTATCCCTTTTCCTACCACTGCATGCATCTCTGAATTCATGCTCTCTTCACACTCCACATCTTCACCTCTCTTCCTCATCCAATCCATCTGTCCATCCACTGGTCAGTCCATTTCTCCCTGCCTGAGGCTTTCAAACTAAATAGATAAACATAAGATTATATAAGATTTTCCCCTAGGCGCTGTTGTTACTGATTTAGATTTGAATTGTAAAACTATCGATGCTGCTTGTCTGTATGGGGATAATTGCAACAAAGTCTCACAAAATCATGAGAAATGAGTGCAAACTCCAAAATGCATGATGTGTTATGGGCATGAATTATGTCATGTTTACATTGCTCAACATTAAAAGGATTACCGGACAAATTGGACATGTCATTTTCATATGTTTGTCATATGAAAAGGGTTGGCTAACAGCTGAGGCAAGTAAACAACTTTGGTTAAGGTGAAACTTAGGTGAAACAAACGAACAGGTCGTCTGATACAATGTAATTTTATTCATTTGGCTCGTCTGGCTTTCACACGGCTCAAATAAAAGTAAACCACCGTCTGGAAACCAAAGAGAGAAGTTCCCGTTTATAATACCCTCAACCACGGAACTTAACGCTCATGGCAGTCATCCTGCTTATCCAAAGGAGGATTAATGAAACAGAACACGAGAGACTGATCTGACTCCAATTGGTGAAGATACAGGTCTGTCATGTATTCCAAAGAAGGCACACTGCCATCAGAGCCTGGTATCGACATGGAGGGCTGGAGATACTACAACAGTGTCGTGATTTATTAACTGTATTATGAGGGAGACAAATGAGGTACAGTAGTCTATGTCCCAATTCTCCCACATATATCTGCTTCTTGACGACGTTGTCCTCTGCTGATCCCATGAAATTAGCTCTAACTTTTGACTTACAGCAATGCGTTGGCAATTTCCATTAAATGAATACTCCAACGTTTTTGGCAAAATACCCTTTTTTCTGAGTTACCAGGACTGATATAAGATATTTGATACCATTTTCACCTCGTTATGTCCACTGATTTGTTTACAATGGGTAGCATTTCATGTTAGCTTAGCATAAAGACTTGAAGTCTACAGGAGTCATTAGCCTAGCTCTGTGAAAAAATAAACCTTACAGCAATTCTGAAGCTGTTTTATTTACACAATAATGTGTATTTGAGCAGCTTCTGAGTTGCTGTAAGGTTTATTTTTTTTCCACTTTGATGAAGCGAGGCTAATGAGACTTCAATGTAGTAATGTAATGTAGACTTCAAGTCTTTATGCTAAGCTAACATGAAATGCTAACCAATGGAACTGAACCAGAGGACATAAAGAGGTGAAAATGGTATTGAACATCTTGTCTCACTCTGGGTAAGTCGGAAAAATGCTATTTTGCCCAAAACGTTGGAGTACTCCTTTAATGGAAATCGTGTTTATGTGGTTACCTCTCTCACTTCAAATGGACTGCTCCAGAGCTTGTTTAGAATCCATCTGAGACCACCTCGTTCATACAGTCTCAGGTTTGAATATTTGGCACACACCAGGGTTCTCATCGACCCAGATAAACCACTCTAAGGCGTAAATGCACCAGGGTTCGATTCAACGAAGGTTGAGAAATTCAACAGTTTGGTTAGGGTGAGGTTTTGGTGATACATGAATGAGATAATCTTTTCCAGAGAGTAAGATATCATACTCGTTTGTCACAATTTTCCAAGACAAACCTGGATAATAGTGATAAAAGATCGCTTCTAAAAGTCACTCACATACATTCTCAAACTAATTTCTAGTGAATTACAGTGAAAAAATATCCCTCATTTTGCTGTGGACCCCTCTGACCACTTCTGGAAAATGAGTCCTTCCTCTACCAGTCCATCTACCCATCAGTCCGTCTCTCCACCGTCCAACTTCTACCATGCATCCTTCCATCCCATTTTCCATTTTAGCTGTTCTGTCAAATGCCCTTTTACTAACAAATATGCCTGACATTTGGATGCACAAGTACAGTACTTCTTCATGTGCGTCAATGCCTGCGTCCATGCCAGTGTGTATGGATGCATGGATGTAATGGTGACTCCTGGGGACGCCTATTATCTGCCTGTATGGGCCTGTGGGCTGGCAAATTGAGGGGCAGCTACTGTGGAAAGGTCAGGTACCCAGTGAGGAAGGAGCTCTGGGCTCTGCTTATGTGACTGTCCGGACCTGCTGAGGTGGTAGAACCATAAATGTTTCTTTCACCCTGTCATACATATAGCCCCCATTGATTTCTATAGATAGAAACAGCATTATTATTGTCTAAAAATGTAGGGAGTCTTAATTTGCTTTTGTTTTTTTCCAGACCTTTTTGTGAATTATCTTAATATTTTATTTTTGGAGAGCGATGGAACAAACTGAGGACTGAGAAATTCGATGCCTAGACCTATTTGATGAGCCCATGGTGACAGTTCTTTTTGAATGCATTTATCACTGAAGGGGGTGCATTTAATTGATCTGCAGAGGCTACATCAAGCTGCAAAAGGTCTTCAGTCTTTTGACAACTAGTGAGCCAAATGGGGCCCGATTGAGCAATTCAAGAAATGACTTTTCTTTAAATAAAAAACGGAAATATTTGTCACAGCAAGATTTTTATATCAGGTTCCCTATTCAGTCTACGGACGAAATATTAACACTACGAAAGCTCCATCATTAGTCTTCAAATTTCCATTTTTGAATGGAGTGAGCTGTAAGTGAATTGATCCGAGTCCAACTGTGTTTGAGAGGGCAGTGTGAACTGATGAAATTATCGAGCCCATCACAGTCGGTGCTGTTCAGCAGCACACTGAAATGGATATAATCATGTGAATGGTCTCAGAGGGGAGTCCAGTTTCTGCTGTACAGCAAATGGACTAATAATGACACAGAAAACTATAAGGTTATTGTTAAACTGTGTTCATCAGTCAACCCTGACATGTAACAATGTAGTCTAATTTAGACCCCATATGATAAAGTATTATTATGAAATGGTTAGGTAAGTATTTCCTCAAAGCTGGGACAGCTATAATTACCTTATTTAATGGTGTAATGCCCTTTCTATACTGTAGAATTCCTATGGAAACCATAGCAACCGACATGTACAGCATAGAAGGAAGGTAATTTTCTTTGTATTTGTAATGGAAAGAGATTTGTTTTTTATGTTGTAAAAGAATAGCACCCAACCTCTCCAGTTGAGCTCAGGCTTGGTGCTGGGGAAGTTTGCAATAGCAGGCAACGCTTTAATTTCAGCATGTAGAAATTGTATAGGCCTCCTGCCTGCATTTAATTCCCTCAAGCATCTGTTGAGTCTTTGCGATAACAGTGTGTTCTACAGTACATACTTCCCGTTTATTCTTGGGAGCCGCATGCTGGTGTATGTGTCTGAGAGAAAGAAAGGGAAAGAAAGAGAAAGAAAGAGCGAAGGACTGAGGGAGAGGGAGCTTGCCAAGCAGGGGTCGTTTAGGGGTGGCCAATCATCCAATTATCTGGATAAAACAGGTGGCACCTCATTGGGAAAGCTCATTAAAATGGCGCTCAATCTTGGCTCTCGGCTGCCTCTGGAAATGAAAGCACATTTCCTGTTTGGCCTGCTCAAATTTTTCAAATAAAGTCAATGAAGTCAGGCTGGGAAAAGGAGAGGCATTCCCTGGCCCTGAATGATTGGATATGTGGAGCGGAGCCAATAAAAATGTAGTCACTATTTCTCTCGAGGAAGCCACAGTGGAGTGGTCATCATGATGGAGTCTAGTCTCAGGCCTTGGGCTTTGTCAGCAGAGCAAGGCATCCCATCTGTTCTGGGGTCGTCTCTCTAATGCAAAAGCTGTCTTTTCCTCCGTCGTATAGGTTTACAAGTGTCCGCTTGATGGCTGTTTATGGTGCGTGAAAGTTCAAGCAGTCACATGCGGACGGACGTGCACGCCGCCACACGCACGTCGTGGCGCGCACGCAAACGCCGCGCGCGCAAATTACAAAGGCCCTTTCTCCGCCCAGTGCTTCTGAAGGCCGTTGAGTTTTTCTTCTTCAATACCCGAGGTAGTTAGAGCAATCACACTATGACATTTTTTGTCCATACCCCTAATGGTCTATAAAACCAAAGGTCAAGCATTTTTTTTTGCTAGTGATTGTTCACCAAAGTGGAAAAGAGAGGTCGATTGGGGAAAGAAACAGAAATTGGTTTGCAAGCCCCTGCTTTACAGTTACAAAGTCAGGGACAATAAGGCTTGATGGCTCAGAGGAGCAAAGAGGACAGAAAGGCATACAGGATTCACACAGCCGCTTTTCACCAAAACCAGCTATTACACCTTAAAAAAACATCTTGTAATCCCCAGCTACCACGACTGTATATGCAATTACCCACATCGCCTATTTCCTTGCAGAT
The DNA here is from genome assembly GCA_900302615.1 of Holocentrus rufus. Lineage (NCBI taxonomy): Eukaryota > Metazoa > Chordata > Actinopteri > Holocentriformes > Holocentridae > Holocentrus > Holocentrus rufus. The sequence goes on along the minus strand of OMLF01006154.1, from coordinate 3,161 downwards.
AAAGATGAATTGTCGAGTATTAACATTCACATGCTTTCACTCATTTACATTGTTATTCAACTGATGCCTTTGTCATCGCCTCAGAATGTTTTTAAACCTGTCATCAAGTACAGCTCTGTACCTCCACTTGAACTTGATAATGCTACAAATATTAACAGCACGGTGTTTACTCGCTTAATTAGTATTTACCTTATATTACCCTGTTATCCACACAGATCAACAAAATGAGAAGTTACAATGTAGAAAGCAAGGAAAGGAAAGGAAAAAATTTGCGAGGTCTAAAACTCACACTCATGTTAATATTCTTTTGGGTACTTGATTTAGATCATTTTTATAATCTCTACATGAACCACACATTGGAACCAGTGTGTGTGTGCGTGTGTGTGTGTGTGTGTGTGTGTGTGTGTAGCAAAGTTGAGAGGAGTGGCGACTTAGAGAATATGAGAAGAAATACAGTTAGTATTAACTTGGACCAGTAATGCAATCATAACAATAATGACTTTTTTTCTTTTTCTTTCTTTCTTTCTTTTTTCCTTTTTTATTTATTTATTTATTTTTTACCTTTTTTCTCAATCGTGGAACTGTTGTGGCAGAAATTTCATGGTGGAGGGCTTCGACAGTTTAATACATTGATAGGAAACCTCGTCATACCAGGATCATATTATTGAAAATGGAAGGTAAAGATTTTATGAATGTAATGCAATTTTAAAGGTTGACAATAACAAATAAATAGATTTGTTGCTTTTTGAATGATAGTCCAGCTCTTGAGTGGAAAATTAGTGAGTACCACTGGACTAGACCAAAGTATGGGATTATCAAACATTAGAGGTGCTAAGCAACATCAAACATCATATTCAGATTAATTATGACACCTTGTTGTAATTACCGTAAATAAATGAGTTCATGGTCGAGGTGATTTGTAGCCTTTATCTGACACCTGTGGTGTTCTTAGTGCCAGTGTTTCCTATAAGACCACATTTCCCATAAACCCCATTGCTTCCTGCTGCAAAGAGGGTATGACCACTTGTGCCTCCTTACCTGCTTGTGTTGTAAAAGAATCCTGCTGGATTCCTGGTGCAATGATTCATCAGTGTAACACTGTAACATTCTTATATATTAAAAAGCTGAAAGTTTTTTTTTTTCATGAAAGAGGCAAATCTTACTTTGCTTATCATTTGTACACAACTAGAATCTACCAAAAAAATACCAAATTCCTCCATTCTGGGATTCCTCATCTAGATTCTCAAATGCTTGCAGCTTCCTTAGTAGCTCACCACTGAACCAAACCTCTCTCTTTTATTTGGAGGCCCCTAGGAGCCAGGTATGGGGGCTGGGGGGCAGCCCCAGTCATCCAGAAGAAGAGGAGCTGATTCTCCCAGACAGGAGGGAACGGCTGCTATCCTGGCCTGTCACAACCACTCTAGGCCCTCGCAGCTGAGGCCGTCGCACCGAACACCGGGGCTCCGGAGAGAAGAACAGGACAAAAAA
>OMLF01006151.1:18008-30840 GCA_900302615.1 Holocentrus rufus | reverse complement strand
CCATTTCTAAAAAAAAAAAAAAAAAAAATGACTAATTCATGCATCAGTTGGCGTAGGACGAGGACCATATTTAAGAGCAACATATATTCCTCTCCCACCACCTATGCCCACCATTTCATCCAAGACCTAAATAATTTAATCATCTTCGTCCCTTACCGCGCTAGACAAAAAAAAAAAAAAAAAAAAAAAAACGACCTGCAGCGTAACAAGTGTGGCCATGGATCATGCATCCTCTCCGTGAAAATGACATTGATCTTTTCGCTACATCCTCTGATTTCCACAACCGCTTACGATCACTTGCCGTAGACGTGGTTGAGAGCGGCTCGGTCGCCCCAAATCTAATCGCCGTCCAAGTTATTTCAAACAAACCTGTCGGACAGCGGCAGTGTAGCGGAGCTGTCTTGGTGCGCATGCGCCAGGGGATGCGGTTCGGACTGCTCAGTGTGAGTGGGGGAGGGTCAATAATGGAAACTGATGTGAACAGGGAACAGCCGGCCTATCTCAACATATGATGTCAAAGGGAACTCTACAGACATATTTCTAGAGATATATGGCAGCATTTGATCTAGAATGTAATAATAAAACTGTCAGAAAAATATCTAAGATTATTTTTTTCTATGTCAAATATCGAAGATCACCTTCAATGACACAGTAGCCAGTAAATATAGATGGAGAAGCTATGACCACCAGTCAGTGATCATCATAAGGGGAAAACAAACACCATTCTGCGTAACATAAACAATATTTTTCAGTCAAGCATTGATTGTGTTTTTAAAAAGAACCAATATTCCAATTCAACTTACATCAGTTTGATATAATGACGTGTTTGATTTCGTTCAGATTCATGTAGGCCTGAAAAACGCGGGTATATTGAGTTAGTGTGTTTATTCCCCACTGCATCATTTATACCAGTGTGGTTTAACTTTAACTCCTAGACAAAACTGGACTATTTATAATTCAGCTACAGCACCTTGTAGTTCAGTGATGATGTGCAGAATATTTCCCGTATTTTGTGGCCAGTGGTCTCCGCTGTCTTTGTCCATGTTTCATCTTGTATTGGTCAGTGTTTCATAGGCTATCCTTTCCGAACGTCAGTTCAATAAAGAAAAACACTGCTCTTGTGTAAGGGGTTACATAACAGCTTAGTTGCCTCCTACCGCGTTGGGTAGCGGATTTAGGTGCTCATTTTCAGCCATGCCAGTGGATACCGAGTGAATTAAAGGGATATTTATTCTATGATACCCAACATTTTACTTTTCTGTTTAAGTGCTTCACACCCCATGATATGCCAATTATGATCATAATAGTGATGTAGGCTACTAAGCATAACTATCACAGTAATGACTGACCTCCATTAAACTTCTTGGTCTTCAGTGTGATCAGTGTTAAACAAGACAGCGAAGGGTCAGAGTAGTTTGGGTGTATTGTCCCTTTAACGTCTATTTATAGATCTGAACTAAAACGAGTGATCCAATCAAATATATGCCCCTATATTACAGTTTGTACACATCATACATAACTCACTCTTCTTTCTTTCACTTAAAATGTGTGATGATTAGTGATATATGATCTATACCTACAGTGTGATATGGGTTTTTAGAGAGGCGGTTTACCATTAATAGGCAAAGACTGCACCATTTTCCACCCCGAGAGGAAAAGGAGGAAAGATAGGAGGGGGAAGACTAATGATTAAACAAAACTTCCTCCTGAGAACATTTCCATCGCTGACTTCAATTTCAAAAACAAGTGAGGATAACAGGCGCATAACGTCATCATAAACATATTTTGTGTGTGTGTGTGTGTGTGTGTGTGTGTGTGTAGCAAATTTTATTAAAAAACACAACTTGAACTGAAAATGTCTTTCTTAAGACAAACATTCAGTGACACATAAAGTTCAGCTTTTTATATTGTACGACTGTCTATGCTTGAAACATCATCCCAGTAGTACAGCACAAGTCAGTTCAGAACGGTGCTGTCAGAATTGCCTTTACTAGAGGAAAGATGCTCGTGAGCGCGCATTTCGAACGGTCGCGGCGCCCCTGTAAAGTCGGCCTTGTAGCCCCGCAGGATGTGAAGGCGGAGCTCAGGTTAGTGGTTGGGAGGGGGGCTCGTGGAGGAGGCGGGGTCTCGGCAGTCCTGCCAGGGCCGCCATTTTTGCAAAGGGAAAAGAGACTGGTTAGAGGGGATCTAATTTCTAACAGTCGGCGTAGGTAGGGCACAGTTTTAACGGTTCCGAACTGACTCAAAAATCAAAATTGGGTCCCTATCCGGTACTGGAGGCAAGGAGTTTTGACAGGAAAGAACTCTTCCGAGGACAACTACACATACAAACATTTTAAAGCTTTGATAGTGATCCGCAGTGTGTGGACAGAAGTATTGTTTTGGTTGTGGAGCCTGTGTGGAAAGCGACGGGGGTCTCACCCAGGTCCCCTTATTCGTTATTCAAGTTTTCTAGAGTGGACATAAACGGTAAGTAGACTGCATTAGACGATAGTTGTAGAGTGAATAAAATGCGAACTGAGGGGCTATTGTTGGCTTAGTTAGCTGCTTGGTTACTTGGCTAGGCACATCATGCTGATGCTGGCTAGTTGTAGTACCAGCTGAGTTTAGCCTACTTGCTAATGTTAGTTGATTAAGTTAGCACCGTTAGTCCATGGTCTGTAGGTAGCCAAATCTATTTCCGTTCAGACAGAACTTAGTAAAAAAAAATTACAACAACTAGCTTAGATCCCAATATGAGTTTCAAGTTGGCTAGCGCAACGCAAAGAGAAACACCACTTGCTAGCTAGCGCATGCTACTAGCTCAGATTAGCTTGACACAGACTGAATAGGGCTCTGACTTTTTGCTGATAGTGTGGCAATACACGAGACGTCACACACTCACAGTTAGGGGATAAATAATATTTGAAAGCTATGATCGTGAATATTCTTATCTGGTTAACTTAAATAGAATAGCATGGGCACTAATTCCGCTATGAATCGACGAAAACGCTGCATCTAACGTTAAGTTAATTTATCTTACAGCTAACGTGTAACATAAATACTGTTTGGTTCCTGCCTTTAGGCTCCTTCAAACAGTCGCCAGCACAGTTAGCTTGTTGATAGATATGCTTCGATAATTAAAACAGTTTGTGTGATAACTCCATGAAAAGGGGCATCCTGTTATGTCCCCTAACGTTTAGATTTATCCAGCTTGTTTGACACAGTGACACCGCAGGCCATACTGCGCACGGTTTCATACGTTTGTTTAGTTTTGGTGAAAATAACATTAACCTGACTGTCAGTTACCTACGAGCTTTCCAACCAATTTCATACCAGCTTTCAACCGATCATAATAAGTTTACAATTATAGTGTTTGCTACCCCCTTGCAACTATAGCGGGCAGCAAATGTGCCAAATGTGTTGTTTCGGTAGTTTACGTTTCTAGAATGCCATGTTGGTAACACAATGTCACCCAGCGTGAAAACATTATATTTTAGTCATACAGTTGAATCTCTCTTGGTGTCCCCCCGTCCTGTTAACCCCGAGCAGAGAGCATTATTTCCGTTCTGAGAAATTTTATACAGTGGCACTGTTCAAAGCCGCAGGACAAGGAGCCGTTGTATGCATCTAAACAGAAACACGATGGTATTTGATCTATTGTCGTAGTCAAGTTCAAAGCAAGACCAGCTGCTGAAATAAATGCCTACAGTTTAGCTCATACACCAAGTGCCAAATCGCAGTTCCGTTAAAATGAAGTACAGTCGGACCTAAGTTATCTAATGTTAATTTTAAGAAGATTACACATTAACCGACTCCTTTATTTTATTACCAAGTTTAACCGCATTTCGTTATCACTTAATTTAGATTCAGGGTGTAAGTGGTTCAAATGCTGCAAGCGTGGGGGAGGGGACACTCAATTTGGGTATAGCCATAACTATCCCATACAATTTGTAGCTAAATCGGTGAGCGAAGGAAATTGTTAGCAACGCTAGCCAACATGAACTACAGTGTTGCAGTTCGTTGTTTTACTGACCTGAAATAAATTGAATCTAAAAGCGGGTTTGGCTTGCTCCGAGCTGAGCTCACTACATTGATGTTGCTCGCTCCCGTCTGTGACGAGCCAAGTAATCCACTTCATTGGTGTCGGTTCTAGCTTAGTTGGCTAACTTTAACCTACCACGCATTATGTTGTTAGCTTGTACTTGCTACTGTTAGCTTCGTAGTTTTTTCCTTGTTAGAAATTACAGATTATAGTTAAATTGAAGGTGATTTCAACTGTCGTAGTGTTTGACGTTGCTGGTTTCCCGATTTGCATTGCTTCCTTACGACCGGTCACATTTTTAGTTTTAAATGCAGGTTAACTCGTATTTAGCTTGTTGTCTGGCTAATCAGAATGAATGGCGTTATATCTAGCATGCGCTACATCTCGAGAGGCCATTGCTGGCCATAATTGTTAGCCCGTTAGCTTACTGGCTTGCTTTCGACGAGTTCACAAAAACCTCATGGTAACAACACAGAAACTGTACCGACACGGTGATACTTAAGGTAGAATGTGTGAAAGAGACGACTGATAGCATTCTTGGGGATTTTCTTCTCATGGCGAGGCTCCCCTGGCTACACGATTGTCTCGCTGTCCTTAGAAAAGCGCTATGAAAATGGCGACTGGACTAGGGTGTTGTGGTAACATAATAGCAACGTTATACCCTCCACACCCCTATCGGTTGAACTGACTGCAGCGCCGACATACTCACTGGAAAGCAACTACACAACACATGATTTTTTATTTTAGTTCAAGTCAGGCATAACAATAACGCCACTAAACTAAAGCAGTGGATCGTGCCTCGCTTGCCACAAACTGCTGTGCGACTTATTTAACAGTAAGAATCACTGACCCTATTGTGCCCTTAATCAAAATGAATAACATAGTAACCCTCTGGCATTGCGTCACGTCATATGCTATTCCCTGCATTCCGTGTTGTAGCGTTGGTTGTTAGGGCTTAAGGTTTACTATCAATGAAAATTAAATATGGTCTTGGTGGATTAGGCAATAGATTGTAGATACCCTGCTGATTTTTCAATTTGACAGGATACTGTCAGAATATATTTGAGTTGCATCAAGGCATACACATGAAGCTCTTTGTTACAGTATGATAATTTATTGAAACCCCGCTCTTTTAGCACATGCCACCCCTCTAAAATAATTTTTAAGATTCACTTAGCTAACACAATAATCACAACCCCCCCAAACGCACACACATCTATTGTTTGCATTTATTCTGTTTTTCTTGTATCCCTGTGTGATTGAACTGCACTGAATGTTTTATTGAAACATTGGAGGGATATGTTGGATATTTTCTTTGCATTCTTCTTAAGGACTATTAGCTCTGATTTGATCCCTGTAAGGAGTAACGTCACTTCTGCCCACGGTTTCCATGGAAAGTGAGCGTTAGTGGAGAAGTTTTTGATTGTATTCAGTTCAAGCAGTAATTTTCATGTGGGATTCATACATTCAGAAACTACTGTTGATTGTTTGGTGTTGCTTACCTGAGTTCTATAATGAATTTTTTGGGGTTGAGTCTAATAGGGTCAGCTTGAAACAACAGCTGTGACTCTGTTACTCTCCACTGACATTGACAAAGACCCCCGCCATCCATGTGCCCCTCCTCCTTGAAGTCTTCCTAAGCCCACAGCAAAAGCCAGTCAGAGAAGCACTCCTCAAATTCAGTGAAAAATCAAATGGTTGCATTTTGCTTCTTGATGAGATAGAGATAGTTTAAGATGTTGTAAGCCAGGGATCACATTTGAACTTTTTTCATTTTTGGCACACTCACCTATACTCTACATTGCATATTCTAAATGGGAATGCCTTCTAATCTTTTAGGAGAATGTACACTATAGGTTTTATTTTCCCAATTCTGTTGGGAGACAGTTTGTCACTCTTATGATAAAATGCCATTTTAACACTACTGCTATCTAAAATAGAGAACATAAAATGAAAAGGTCCCAGCCCAGCTTTGTCAAGCCCTTGGGCTCTCACATGCCCTGCGGTGGTGCGACACAGCTCTGTCCTTTCCTCCCAGTCGGCCTGTGGGACAAGCTGGAGACAGATCCATGGCGCGAACTTTGGCAATCTTGTCTGCACAAATGCCTGCTCATGACTGTTGCCAAGAATGCCTTTTCCCTTCTTCCTTCCCCCTTTGCTGTGTTAGTTGAATTGATAGAAGAAAGATTTAATGACAGATGAGTTGAATCACGGTTTTAAGCATGTATTTTGAGTCCTGTTCAGTTATACTGGGGAACAAACTATAAAGAGGCAAATGTGTGAGTTTCATATGAGTGAAGCTCAGCAGCTGTTCTGTGAGGAAGTTGTATCATCACCCACACAGCTGACTGACACTCTTAGACTGATGGATCTGCCACACACAGGTGCTTGTTTGGCTAAAGCATCTGTCAGCAGCAGGAACATACCATAAGATCCTTCCTGCTGCACGACACAGGCCTCCAAAACTTCTGCCTCTGTCATTGTTGAGGAATTGACAAGCAGGAATCCCAAGTGGATTTATGATTAGTTTGTGATATTTTGACACATCATACACATTGACCCAGAGACACTTGAAGGGCTTCCACTTTTCTCACAAAGCAGCCTAGAATCGGGATAAAGTTGGTCCATTGTCAGGGCGTTTGTGGAAACTTGTAAGAGGAACAGTTGCCTGTTTCTCATGGAAATGGCTCAGGTAGCAATGGCAGAATGGCAAAGGTTCTCCATCTTGTGTGAAGGGGTTATGAATACTAGATGAGTTAGGGCCCTACTGTGCCTAATCAGAAGCTGCTACATAATACACAAAATCCCTAGCCACCTAGCTCTTCGTCTTAAAGGAGCAGAGGCCTCTTCCCTGACACTGATTCACTATTCTAGCGTTCCTTCATGCGTGTGAGGTATTTATTATACTTGTATTTTATTGAATAACATCTGGCTTGCCCAAACGCTGTTTTTATATTGCTCTGTAATTGTTGGGATTTCAAGACATCCTCTGAGTCCATACCTATCTCTGTCTGCAAGATCATACAGCAGACAGCTGTAAATACCTGACTGGCTGTATGTGTGCCTGGTTGCATTAAGTAGCAGTGTGTGTGCTCTCTTGCTGTGTTGACAGAGTAGAGGAGGGGAGGAGAGCTGCCTCTTCTTCCCTCCCATAGGGACGGAGCAGTGTGTGGCAGGTGGCAGGGAGACATAACAGTCTCAGATGACACACCTTTCTTTTCACCCTAAAACTCCTAGGTAGACACATAGAAAACCAAGAAGCCACAAGCTAAGTGCAAAACTATTTTGGTGTGTTTAGTGGAGAGGGCGCCACAGTAAAGAAGCTAAGCAAGTGCACAGGATGTCCGTTGCTGCACTGGCAGATTGATAGGGCAGATGAAGGCCACGGTTTCATTGACTTTCTCTGTGCTGCTCCCCTCCTTCTCTTGGAAGAATGCCCCTTGTTTTTGTTTTCTTCCCTGTCCCAAGATGATCTCAGCCCTGAAACAGTAGCATGGCTGTGTAGATACACACCTAGTGGAGAGTCACCCGATGGGGCTAAGCTCTGTGACCCTGGTCTGGTCTCCAGTGTTCTCACTTGTGTGGTGCCCAGACCCTGAGAGACCCACAGACAAAGCTGCCTGGCTCTAAGTCCCAGTACAGTCATGTGACATCCCAGCTGGGAGGAGGAGAAGCCAGGGCTCAGGTGACCTGTTTTTGTGCTGCTAGCTGGGCCGTAACGGATCCCTCTTTAAACTAGCAAGCTACCTCCCCCACAGGTGGCTTTACGGCTGATGCTGCTGAAGCTGCAGCCATGCTACTTCTTGCTAACCTGCTTCCTGTTGCTGTACCTTTGTTGTAGATATGTTACACTAGCTGTCATTTGTAGTGGTGCAAGGCAGGCTGGGAGCTGGAGCAGGATAGCAGGGAGGTTGTGGGGATATGGCGTTGATGATGGTGATGTAACGTCACTGTGAGCCAGGCATGAAATTGATCATGGAACACTGCCGTAATGGGACCTGAGTGGCTTTTACTGTTCTTTTGCCCCACAGATGATGACTAAGCCCTGCCCCTTTTCTCTGGACGCACATGTATACACTTAGCTCACATTTTAGTGAGCTGCACAATGCATTCTCCAAATGCTGGGATTAAAGGCCAGCTGCATATGTGCCTGTCTGTCACTCACCAGTGATCAGGGTAGCTCTCCAGATCCAAGGGACAACATCATATATATCAGTCTTCACAAAGCTCAGCCACACAGAGATAAGTAGCTTGATGTGAATCAGCATCAGTTTGATGTTGTCATTCACCCTGTCTAATTTCCTCCTTGACCAGTCATAACCAGGCTGTGATACTCAATGGACAGGGAAAGGAGACAGTAAGATGGTGCCCCAGGGGTTCTCCTGAACAGATATTACTCAGACTACAGGAGGGCTGCCCCAGCTCCCCCGTCAGACCCTATTCTCACTGACTTTAACTCATTCACGCCCTGGCTGTTTTGAGTTGAGCACACAGAGGATACTGTTTGTCTCCTGTCTGGTTTGTTGTATTGGGATTCTAGGTCTTGCAGGTGTTGATTTTTTTATTGTGGTTGCGGCATTAGATTATTGAAGGTTGCTACAAAACAATCAAATAGGATCTATTTTTAAAGTTACCTAACGCAGTGAAGTGTGGCATGCCACAAACTGCTTTTGTTGCTGTTTTGAGTGACTGCTCCATGCCTGGTGTGTAATGGGCGTGTAGTGGAGCCTTAAGGGCCCTCTGTACTTAGCCTCTCTGTTTCTCTGTCAGCTGGCTGTGCTGCTGGCCCTCAGCCATTATTGTGTACTGGTTGCTGGTTAGGGTGTTCTGCAGAGCAGGGACATGAACAGCACAACACCACTCTCTGCTGATTATCTGCCTTTAAGTCCACCTTGACACTGGTCTATACATTCTGTTGAGCTGTTGGTTTTCACTATGAACATCACAGTTTCTCTTGTAAGTCCACTCTCTCCTCTCAGTGGCCACTGGTATTGCTCGCGCAAGCACACGCATCCATATCCCCTGCTGTATTGATGTATGACTTCACCTTCAGTGCTGGAGTGCAGAGGGAAAGCTGGCAGGCATGGGCACAGTGATTTATGAAGGACAGGGCAGATGCAATGTGTCCCACTGTGGGCACTGTGAAAAAGAGGGCTAGGCCTACATTCCATCTGGGTCACGCTTCCTATGTACATGACTGTATTAGTGTGAGTTTGTTTTATTTGTGTATTCATAGGCTGAGTCACTGCAGCCAGCTATGAAGATGGTGCGAAGTCACGTCAGCTTGGCAGGGCGGCAGTGGGATTCAGTTGGAATCTCTTACTCTCTCGCTCCTCCTCCTTATCAAAAAACATAATCTGCCGAGACTTGGCTGTGAAACCGAGAATGAAAGCACAGTTACACGTAGAACATTGATAATAAACTGAGGAGAGAGAGGAGCTGTTGTGTGTAGCTGTATGGTGTGTGATGGTATGGGTTTTCCCTCACTGACTTCAGTGCGGTTCTGTCTTAAAAGGAGAGTTATTCCCCACACAATGACGTGACTGTGTCCCCTCACTGAGGAGGGAGGAGAAAGGAGAGACTGGATTACGCTATGTGCTCCACTCTGCCACCCAGAGTCCACCCAGGTCCAGGCTGTGTAGCGTCACTGTCAGACAGACCCCATGTACACCTCCCCCACCCTGCTGCCTTCTGAATTGGAGGGGCGATGGATAATTTCTAAAGCTCCCTACAGCTCAAGGAAATTTATTCAGGGAGAAGACATGAAAGGTGTTTTAGAGGAAGAACAAGATAAACTAAGCCACTTCCATCTTTTCGCTTGTAATGCTATTGTCAATTTTTGCTGCGTGTCTCCCTCAGCCTTAGTCCTGCTTCTACTCACCCAACCCCAATGCATATTCCCCGTTTCCCCACCCCTCGCTCCTCTCTTCTGTTTCCATAACGGCAGTGGATGTGGCCAAAGGTGGCTTTAAATGGTCTCTCCCGGCCTCCTTGTAATTAGGAGCTGTGTCTGCGGCACTCCCCTTCCCCTCCGTTCTGCTTTACTCTCTCAGGTTTATTTAGGAAGTGCACAGAGGAGGGAGAGAAATCCGGCTGGGCGGGGTGACTGGGCGCAGGAAGGGGGGTGGTGTTTTTTTTCCTCCTCCTTTTCTTCTTTTCCTTTTTTTGGCTACGTTTCTCTAGTGTGACAGACAGCTCTGCTAAAGGAAGTGGGAGGAGCCAATGGAGGCAGTCACAGCGCAGCTCAGATTTAGTCAGGAATGCTGCTGTACTGTACTTGTTTTTCTTTTTTTCCACCCCCCCTTTTGTCAGTCTTGACTGTGTCTGGCCGCAGCGCAGTGCCTGTGTGTGTTTGCACACTGCTGGTCTGAGAGCCTCCTTGTAGAGGAATGTTTGTAAGGACGGGCGGGGGGTTATCTGTCTGTTTGGTGGTGGGGTTATGTATGTGTGAATGTTAGCTTGTGTGTGCATTCCTTAGCAGTGACAGCAGGGTTCCCTGGATGAAGTGGAGACAGACCCACTGGATGTGGGAACAGACGGGCTGCTTCAGAGGGAACCCATTTACCAGCACTTAAACATACTGGGCCTTTCAGATAATACAAAAGGGAGGATCTCTCTGTTCAGTATTTTTTGGACAACTGCCCCAATCCTTGTTTAAGGAAAGTGTTCTGGTTACAATCAGCTTCCACTGTGAAATGTGCCCGTTATGTTATAGCTCTACTGTTTCACCAAAACAGTGTATACCCTATTGAGGAATCAGACGTAAATGTTTTTTTTTTTTATCAGTTACTGCTCAAAATATTTCTGAGTTAACATTAGTAACTATAGATGACACATGGAGACACATGTCTTCGTCCTGCTATTAATTAGGCCTGGAGCTGACAGCTGTCATGTCTGTGAGCCTGACTAGTCCTACCTCTTCCCTCCACAGCAAAGGGGCTTTTAAATTCAAAAGGGCTGGCTTTGAGGTTATATAAAAAAAAAGGATGATACATAGCATTATTGTCATAACATATGTTTGTGGTTCAGTTGGAGATGACATAGTAGGCTGTAAAACTCTGATCAACTGTGTATAAGGGTGAATCAGTACATAAAGTTACTATGGTAGCTGTTTTGTGAAAAAATACAATAAAATGTTAGAGTAATATGCTCCCTGTTAGCTGTGAGAGTTCCCCAGACAGAGGCAGTGCAATCAGGGTTGACAACTTGCCCTGTGATGAAAGACAGCTTTCCTAGAGTGAGGCTGCTGTGTGCGTGTGTGTACATATGTACATATATGCATTTACACAGTGTAGTATGTGTGAGTGGTTTAGAGGACATGCTCGGGCCAGAGAGGGTTGATGTGTAAGCATGCACAGACTTTTTTGTGTGATGGTGTGTTATGGCTTGCTTAGGGTGTGAATTATGCCCCCACGCTATACATGATGTATCCGTGCTCTGTAGCCCCTCTCCCATCGTATCCCGAGCTGTGATCTGAGCCTTTGTTTGGCCCCAGTGTGCATGGGCAGGCGGAGGTGTGACCTCGAGCCTATTTTGTCTCGGCATCTGTCCCTCCCACTAATCCCGCTTATCAACAGAGCTCTCTGTATCAGGGGCAGTCACACTGACACATATGCTCCTGTCTGGATGCACATCAGACATAAATACATGGCTTAATATTACCATCATTGCCCTAATGTGTGTCCTGATTTTTATCGTTATGTTTTGCTATTGCCAGTGTATAGCTTGAGACTCACAACAAGCTCCCAGGGAGCGAGGACACTACATTCATTGCCTAACACCTAATGTAGTTAATTATTGACGGCTTCCCCTCTCAGTGCATTTTGTCCATCTGCATTGCTAGATTTGTCCACTGTGGCAATGTTAACACTTGAGTTCTTGTGTCAATAAAATGTGTGGGGTTATAATTACAGAGTTGCGTATGGTGTGTGTCTTTCACTTGGGAGAGTGCGTGTGTGAGTATTCAGAATAGAGCAGTCTTCAGTAAAAAGGGGGGAAAAATGGCTTCTGTGTGTTGTTGCATTTTTCTCCCTCCTTTCATGGCGGCTGGCTGCTCTGTGTTCTCTTGCTCCCCTGTGTGGGCACTTCCTTGCACTGCAACTTCCTGCATGCCTGGCAGACGGTGTGTAGAGGTCGCATTTGCGCAGTTAACAGCAGCAGTTCAGGCTTCACCTTACAATATCTCACCCTCTCCCTTTCATCAATCAATACTTCAGCTAGCTAAGGTAGACTAGCTTTGTCAGAGGGGAAATTCCTGTCAGTCACTTCTCAGTGTGCTGTCTTGGTTAATTCACTGATCTGAAAGTCTGAATCATGCAGCAACGTGTACTGGAAATACCCGATTTTCATTATGACTTGTAATTTTGTGTTTGCTGGATTTTGTAGCTTGGCAAGGCCTTTGTTCTTGGTATGAAAGAAATGACACATTGTGGAAGTGCTCATCTATTTATGCTACCACTGATAACGCTACAGATTGCTAACTGATTCTTTTTGCCCACCCCCCCTTCCCTCTCTATTGTCTCCCTTTTTCTTGTTTCTACTGTATTTTCAGGCCTCGTGGATGCACTTAGATGTCTGCAATGAGTGCTGTGGCTGGCATGCCTCAGTGTTTTGGACTCCCATGCTCTGGACTCAGTAGGACAAGAACTGATCAGCAGAGAACGTCATGAGCATAGTCATCCCAGTAGGGGTGGACACGGCAGACACCTCGTACCTGGACATGGCTGCAGGCTCAGAGTGAGTAACACTGACGCACACACTTTCGAGTCCCATTAAGCCTTCATCATTGACACCCCCCCCCCCCCCCAC
>OMLF01006151.1:1707-17988 GCA_900302615.1 Holocentrus rufus | reverse complement strand
ACACCCCCCCCCACCCAAAACCCCACCACTTGAACCGTTTATTCTGATTTTCGCGCTCACACTACATCCCCCAGGCGTCTTCTATTTCACTCCTAAAGTTCATTCTCACTTTCACTGTGTTTTTTTTTCTTTCTCATCTCTCCCCAGCGCAGCCTCCTTTCACCTTTTAATCTGCCTGTACTCTCATCTCTCGCCCCTCTCTAGTTTTATTCATAAGCAAACCTATACTCTTAATCACTGTGATATAATTTCCAACATGACTTTTTGTTCTGGGATCTTTTTTCATTTTAATTTGCTTCATTTCTCTCTGTGTGCTATATCAGTGTCTTCTACAGCTTATAGATGGTAACTGATACTGGGAAGGGAATTTGTAGTCAATCCATAGAGGCAGGGCCCCATAACACTGGCATGTGGTCTAATGGAGAGTTCCTATCTGCCATTGATTACACTCACACTTTCACCCATTTCCCATCACATAGACGTTCTCAGTGTTTAGCTATTAACTGCATCTTACTACAAGAATCTGGCAGTGAGCCCAGAATGTAGATTTATATGTTGGCTATGTGTTCAGAACATTGATTGTGTGTGCAGTAAAATACAGCACATCATTTGCCTTGATCCCTCTCTGATGATAAAGCGTGTGTAGCTATTCGCACATGTGTACGCTGCATTCACTTAGCGAAGCAGAGTGGTGCATGGAGCCATGGCAACAAGCCTCCCCATACCCCTCCTCACGCGGTTTCCTATGGTCTTCTCAAGGACATAGCCGTGGCTTTTTCTGGTCAAATAAATGAAGTGAGAGGTTCTCCTATGACTAAAGAATAACACAAATACGTCATTGGCATTTGAAGGCACTCCTGTCTCTTTAAAAGGGGGAGAGCCCTCCCCTCTGCCTTCATCAGAGCTGTTGCCGCGACAGCTTGTGTTGCCATGGTATCTGCCCCTTGCACCCCTCCCTCCCCTCCGCACTGCGCAGGGCCTGTTCCCATGGTCACCGGCCTGAGTGACAGGTGGTCCTCACACAGTTAAGGCGTCTTAAATGGTCCCGTTGCGTCCCCCGACCCCC
This sequence comes from Holocentrus rufus, assembly GCA_900302615.1. NCBI lineage: Eukaryota > Metazoa > Chordata > Actinopteri > Holocentriformes > Holocentridae > Holocentrus > Holocentrus rufus. The sequence continues at coordinate 16,922 of OMLF01006151.1, read as the reverse complement.
TCCTCTGCGCTGTGCCCCTCTTTCCTGCGGTAGGAATAAGCCCTAACCTTTCCTCTCTCTGCCCTATCTGTTAGCCTACTGCAGATTTATTTAAAAGCAGATAACAAGCCTGAAAAGGGCGTCCCCTTGCTTCTGTGCAGCTTCCATCCACACCATAGGGACAGAGCCTAGCTAGACACACACAGTGCTGTTTGGAGTATTGTTGGTTTGCCAGCAGAGTCTGGAACAGCAAGGCTGGCTACTCACCAGAGGAGCAGCGTCACGTCCTTTCCACATCTCCCTGAAGCCTGCAGCAGCCTGACCAGCTGTTGGCTAATGCAGTGTGTGAGTGTGTGTGTGTGTGTGCGTGTGTGTGTGTCCACAGTGACACACAGAGCCCAGCGTGCGCGCACACGCTGACAGAGCACGAAGTGTTGCCATGGCAGCGAGTGGGAGTTCTTTTGGAGAGAAGGCGTTGCCTCTGGCTGTTCAGGGCTGCTCTTTTTCTCTCCTTCTGTTGATCTCTCCATTCTCCACACTCGTCCACTCGGCCGCTTTATCCTCTCAGCAGGTGTGTGTGTGTGCACGCAAGCCTTTTAAATGACACCCGCTCCTTAGTAAGCGCTCTGTCGTGCTGCACAAGCTATGATTAGCACATATCTATCTAGCTGTCACGTTAATTGAAACTTTCATTCCAAAACTGTCTCTTTTCATCCCACCCTCGTTCTCCTATCCAATTCTCTCGCTCTCTTGTCTTTCATTTTCATGATGCAGGCTGCATTGCTGTTTGTGTTGGTGTCTGATCATGACTGCCTGTAGCATCTGCAGCCCTCCCACCGTGTAATGTGTTCTAAGTACTCTGACTCTGTAGTCTCTTCTTTCCGCTTCCCTGGAGTGGAGACATGAATGATACAATCCCTCTAGCACCACACACCTAAATTCAGACACACTCGCTTGCCACCCACTGAACAGGCTCACACGCTTTTTTGCCCTCTCTGTCTTTGTCTCTCTTTTTGTCTCCATCTCTGTCTCTCACTCACACCCAAACTATAGAGCCCCATCTAGAGTTACTGTCTTAACCCGATAGAAATTTTATTTTTGAACGTTTACTGAATGATGCATGCTTCCACCAGATCTCATATCCCTTTATTGTGAAGTGTCGGTGTTAGCCTGGTTAATCATTCATGTCAGAAAGTTACGGCATGTGCTGAAGTAGTTTTGAAAGTGTTGTGTCTTTTGAGTCAGACCCTCGGTTTAGAGAAGTTTGCATGTGTGGCAGTTAATCTGCTGTGCACACACACATACACACCTTCCCCTAGGTCCGCCTCCAAACCTCATGCATACACTTACGTTTTCACTTTGACAGTGAATACTTGAGCGGCAATACACACAGGAAGCGTTGCACAGTGCGCTTAGAGCATGCAACACGAGCAGTAGGGCTGAGAAGGGCTGTCACAGGTACTGTATCACCACTTTACCTCGGGACACACTTTAAGAAGGGGAGTTAGGGAGGAGAGAGAGGGAAGGAAGGAAAAGGCGGGACGGAAAGAGAATTGTTTGGCTTTTTATTTAAGGTGCCACCCTCGTTAGTACTTGATCCGACTGCCTGATTATTTTCTATATCTACTACTTCTTTTTTCTTCATGTTGTGGGCTTCAGAATATGTGTAAGGAGAACAGTTTTGCATAGTCAGAAATGCCGTAAGGCCTGTTGAGAGTCCCTGTGGTCTTTTGTACACATCTCATGCAGTTCACCTGAGTGGCTGTCCAGTGTGCTTATTGAGCTGTTTCTCTTCGTGTACTTTGCCTTGTTCATGGAAAGTTTCTGACAGAGGCATTAAGCCCTCATGGTGGTTTGACTTAGTTGCTGAGAAGTGTGTGTGTGTGTGTGTGTGTGTGTTAGCGTTAGAGAGAGGAGAATGGGAAATAAGCCCATCATCAGTCACACATGCACTCCCTCAGGGTTTCTCTGTCTCTCTGACCTTGGAGCAGTTTTCTGAACAGGACGCAATAAGAAGGGGAGCATTAAGTCAGGTTTTCACATGACTGAACTTTAGACATGTAGATATCTGACTATCTCATATCAATTATTGCCGCAGCTTACCTCAATCTCTGCTCACTCCCTCTTAGACGCACCTTCCTTGTTTTGTAGCGCCCAATCACTCCTCAAGTCCCTTCTACCCTTCGTTCTTTCTTTCTTTTTTAATACCTCTGTATCCTGCTGTTCGTTTTGCCCGTGACACTTCCCTGTTCCTCTAACGCCACCCCACACTTAAAGAATAGATTAATCATGTCACAATAAGGGTGGGTTGGTCTCAAACGGCCAAACAGGCTCTCTGCTCCGCTGCACTGTCGTCTCAGGAAAGTGGATTTACCGGTTTGGTCTGAATACGCTCACAGAAACGATTGCCTTCTAGTTGTTTTGTGTGTGAGTGGGAGAAAGAGTGCATGTCTTGGAGAGTGAATGGGCGCCTTCGAGATGCGGGGCTCAGAGATAAAAATGGCATTTATAGTGGAGCGGATGAGGCCTTTTCACTCTGTTATTTGTGTGGCTCTCAGGCCTGAGCAGTCCAGCTAAGGTGATATGACAGCAGGCAGGGCGTTGTTGGATGTGCGAAGGCCTTTGACTGCCCCTGGCCCCTAACAGTCTGACTCTCATAGCTGTAGCACGCATAAATACTCATCCTCCTGCCACTCTCACTCTGTGTCACCAACAGTAGCTGCTCTGCTTCCCCGCTAAGCAGTCTGCTGCACACACATTTCTCACACTGTTGGAAGGGAACAATTCCTCAGTTTTATCTTGTCATGTACATTTTTTCAGTGCACACAGTAATATACCTTCATAGAGCTGTGTCCCTTTGTTTGTGTTTCTGTCCAGCAGACCAGAATCGGTGGAGGCCAGCCCTGTGGTGGTGGAAAAGTCCAGCTACCCACACCAGATCTACAGCAGTAGCTCCCACCATTCCCACAGTTACATTGGCCTGCCTTACGCCGTGAGTACACACAAACACGCGCACACTGTTTCATCGCACCCTCTTATACATGACCCACATACCTTGAGCCCTCCTTCCCTGTTAATCATCAGCCAAGCCAGCCAGTGGCCAGCTCCCATTTAGGCAGAAATAGAATATTGACCTGTAATGGACTTTTATGTATACCAACACAAAATTTTCTTTCTCCCTCCATTTTCTGCTCAGTTTGAATGCTGTGACCTATGAAGTCAGTGGTCTTTATCACCATAAGCTGATGGCCTCATTAGCTATCTGAGTTAGCGCACTTGAAAAATATTTAGTTTTTTTTTTTTTTTATCTGTATTTTTCTAATTGAATGACTTTAATATCTTAATGCAATGCAGCCAGAGAGCGTTTTCATTTTCATCAGCACAGTGAGTCATTACTTACATACAGGACAAGACCCTTATCCTCTGTCTTCTGTCCTCCTTCCATCAGGACCATAACTATGGGGCGCGGCCCCCACCCACGCCACCAGCCTCCCCTCCGCCCTCCATGCTGATCCGACCAGGTGAGGGGGGGTTGTTTGTTCCAGGGGGCCAGGACGAGGCGTCCAGGGGCACCACACTCAGCACTTCAGAGGACGGCAGCTACGGGGCCGACATCACCCGCTGCATCTGTGGCTTCACCCACGACGACGGCTACATGATCTGCTGCGACAAATGCAGGTAAAGGGCACAGTGCTGGTCAGTGGGCACTAGTTGAAGCCTTGTCTAGTGCTGTCTGCAGCTTCTTATCATGTTTTTTAAGTTGTTGTCCTTGTGACAAACCATATGCAGGTGTTTTTGTTATTTGGACTTTATTCTTCATTAATATCCCATTTAGTTGATGTGTCAGTGACTCACTCTGGGGTCCGAACTCATTGTTAAGATTATGATGAAATCATTGCACTTTTCAGTAACTCAATAGCTTATTTAAAAACCCCTTTGCTGGGCTGTTTCCTCTGTTTTTCAGTGCATGGCAGCATATAGACTGCATGGGCATCGACAGGCAGAACATTCCTGAGACCTACCTGTGTGAGCGCTGCCAACCACGGCACCTGGACAGAGAGAGGGCCATCTTGCTGCAGACCAGGAAGAGAGAATGCTTGTCTGGTAAGCAAGACCCTCAGTGGTGGATATACAGTTCTTAATTTCCTCAAACATAATTTCAGACCCTTCTCTTCTTGTGTTTTACTTAAGTAAACGCTAACACTATTTTTGGTGGTAAAAATAGTAAACTCCTGAGAGTTTACCCACTGTTGAGCTGCATGACCTATTCAGTTTAAGATATTACGCAGAGTTTCTATCCAAGACCATAGATAGATTTCTCGCTTCTGCTTTTACTGGCTTCCTTGCCGCAGTAAATGGCCAGCTTGTTAGAGAGCAGAACAGGATGTAGGCTGTGTCAGGCCACAGCCCCCTCCCCCTGCAGGCCAAGCCAGGTCTCGTTCAGGCTCATCCTGGGACACACTGACACCTGCTGGACGACTAACAAACTGCCAGCTCCCAATCTTTGTTGAAGCTGCAAAGATAGAATATAGAAAATGGAATAGAAAAGTCATTCATTCAGATCTTTTTTTCAACTTGTGTTTTTTTGGTTCGTGCATGTGCACCTCTAAGACAAGTTGTGGTTTAATGTCAAAGAAAATAAACATTTGCGGACAGTCAAGTATTTTATCTTGCCTTATCTTCCTTTATCATATCTCGTCTGGGTCAGAATTTGCCTGCAGCAATTATAGTTTTCATTGTAGCTTTGTATGTGAAGCAGCTGGTGATAATTTGTTAGTTCAGTGGTCCTTCATGGGACTAATATGTATTTGTTTGTTTATCCAGACGGGGACACCAGTGCCACAGAGAGTGGAGATGAGGTGCCGCTAGAGCTCTACTCTGCCTTCCAACACACGCCCACCACTATCACCCTGACTACTGGGCGCCTTGGCAATAAGCAGACCGATAAAAAACGAAAGAGGAGTGGTGAAAAAGAGCCTCCAGCAGCCTCCGCCCGTGCTAAGAAGGTCTGCTTTGAGTCATATTCATTTATAATCCAATCAGCAAAGCACATTATGCATTATATTCAGTAATGTTCAATTGATCATTAAGATTTAGTTTCTTTTACTTTTCTGGCAGGCCTTTCGAGAGGGTTCCAGAAAATCCTCCCGAGTAAAGGTACAGCCACAGACGAGCCACACACTACCACACTTTATTGAGTCCTCCAATATTTCTTGATTACAGCTTTTGCCACACCTAACCATTCCACTTCCCTCTTGTTTCCCTCAGGGTGCAGCTCCAGAGCAGGAGCCGACAGAGCACCCATCTCTGTGGGAGAACAAGATCAAGACGTGGATGGAGCGTTACGAGGAGGCCAGCAGCAATCAGTACAGTGAGGACGTCCAGGTACTTCTGCGTGTCAAAGAGCAGGGTGACGGCAAGAGCCTGGCTTACAACACGCATCCAGCCTCTTTCAAACCACCTGTGGAGGTAAAGCACAAATGCATGCAGTTGTGCACACACACACACACACACACACACACACACACACACACACACACATTGCCTTTGAAAATAACACCCACTTAACACCTTCATATACTCAAACACACAAGCAATGTATAGCACAAGCTTTGTCTTTAGATTTGACAACATTTGATCAATGCCTGTCCTTGGTGTTTGCTCATGTCCTGCTGTTTCTTCCTTCAGAGTCAGGTTCAGAAAAACAAGAAGATCCTGAAGGCAGTGAGAGACTTGGCTCCAGACTCCCTCATCATTGAGTACAGGGGCAAGTTCATGCTCCGACAGCAGTTTGAGGCCAACGGATACTTCTTCAAGAGGTCAGGGCACTTCATCATTAAGATTCCTCTGTGGATTTGGTTCTTGATATGTTTGGGTCTACAATCTTGAGTGTTTATTTTATGCATTTGTTTAAATTGTGGTGCTTCTTTAAGAATTTTAACACCCCCGTTTCATGCCTTTTTCTTCTTTGCTTTGCTTTTTAGGCCGTACCCATTTGTGTTGTTTTATTCCAAGTTTGACGGGCTGGAGATGTGTGTGGATGCTCGCAGCTTTGGCAACGAGGCACGCTTCATCCGACGGTCCTGCACACCTAACTCTGAAGTAAGCGCCCGGCCCAGAAAATTGGAATGGATGAATCTATGTCTTCTAGTTTTTTAAGCCGGCTAATTGTAGACCTTATACAATTAACATTCTGCCTGCTTTCCCGTGTTCACCAACCATTACCTTGTTTTTACTCCTGTTCTGCACAATCTCCCTTAGGTGCGGCATGTCATTGAGGATGGTATGCTACATTTATACATCTACTCATTGAGGCCTATCACCAAGGGCACAGAGATCACCATTGGCTTTGATTTCGACTATGGCAGCTGGTGAGTTGTCAGGACTAAACTTGGCAGGCGATATGTAGAACCACATTAACGAAGCAAGATCATTTAACTATCAACCTTGACCATGTCTCCCATTCTTTCCCTTCAATTTCCCGTAGTAAATACAAGGTAGATTGTGCCTGTTTGAAGGGGAACCAGGAGTGCCCAGTGCTGAAGCACAATCTGGAGCCCATAGAAAACCTGGGCTCAGGAAGTCGGCGCCGAGGGAGCCGCAAGGACAAGGAGATGACCCGGGATGACCAGGGCCAGAACCAGAATTTGGGCTTGGATGGCGAGGGAAAGGGCAAGAGCTTAGGCGACGGCAAGCAGAGGAAACTCTCACCGCTTCGCCTCTCCATCTCAAACAACCAGGCAAGGCTGCACCTTCTACCTGCTGTCTACACCGCACTAAATGCATCCAGTCTCACCCTCTTTACCGCTATACCAGTCATGCATTACCCTGTTAGACTTTGTTTTCTATTGTAACATATTTTCCTTAATATACATTTACCTAATGTGTATGGTGCTATGCATGTCATTTTTGTTTGATCTTGGTGAAGTATCTTTTCTCTGCATGTGTTTTCCATTGTTAGACACCCTTTGTTATTGTATGTCCCTTTTAGTTCCCTCTTTTCCCTGGCCAACAGCCCTTTTATGCATCCACCATTGTTCCCCCACCACTGAAATTTTTATTTAATTTATTTATTTTTTAAATGTCATAGCTCAGAGTTTAGGGCATTTTGCCCTTTGCACGAGACACTGGTGTGTCACTTGTCTGACTGAGGAATGGTGTTGCTCTGTATTCCTCTGCTGTGGAGAAGTAATATTCTTAACAGTAGCAGAGACAGGCCTGTCAGGCATGGGAAGCCATGGTAAGATGTTGGAGCCTTTTGTCCTCCATTCCCAGAATAGCCACTTTCAACTTGCCATAGCCAAATCAGAATTTCTTACTTCATAACTTGCGCTCAGAATCAGAATTCGACTTTTAGAAATAAGAAAAATTTGGTTGAGGACTCAGTTTATTCAATCTGAAAATGAGCAGATCCCTCCTAGTCCGGCCAGCATTTCAGATAGTTTTCGCCTATGCAGCTTCAGAAGGAGCATGAAGTGAGGCCGTGGTTTAGTCAGCCAGACAGCTGGATGTCTAATGGAGTCAGCGTGTGTTGTCATGGCTACAGTGAAGAATGATGAGCTGTCCCGACAGAGAACATAAAGCGAAAAGCATTACTATCACAAGCATATGTTCATTCATAAGGCAGGGCGCCTGGTATGTCAGCTGTACATAAGATTCATTCTGCAAGCAAGTGCTTGGACAGCTTGGGATACCCTTAAAGTGGACCAGTTACCTTGAGAAGCTCAACCAAGATCCTTGAATAAAAATTCAAAACAAGAGGACACTGTATGACCAATCAAAGTCTCTGAGCAGGTGTATTTTTGTGCACAGATCAACCACTAAATCACCCAAACAATGCTCAGTATTTTCCCCTATCCTTCAAATTACTCCCCCTGCCCCTCCTTCTCTCCCCCACCTCCCTCCTCCTCCACTCCTGCCTATCTCCCTCTAGTCTGTAACCAGACTGAATTATCAGCCATGATAAAGCGCCATCCCCCCCTCTCCCCTCCTCTTACAGGATCCTGAGTTATATGAGGATCTAGAAGACAAAACCTCCGTTAGCAATGAAGTAGAGATGGAGTCAGAGGAGCAGATTGCAGAGAGGAGGAGGAAGATGGTAAGTGTTCCAAGCTAGGGGCTACAGCTTTTTTCCGCCATGCAGCCACCCAGCAGAAATACCCCAAACAAAACTAAAGCTCTCCCCTGTTGCTCTGGGTGTGGACTCACCATTTGTCTGCTAAGGGGGCTGTGGCATAGACAAGGGCAGCTGTCTTCTTTTTCTCTTACATGAAACTACCCTCCACTCCATCACTCACCCCTTGCTAGCACTCCCACTGCTGTCAATGCTCCTATTGCTGTTTTGCTCAGTCCTAATTTTTTTTTCTCCCCCTTCTCTCTCACTCATTCTGGCCTCCCTACTCTTTCAGAGATAGCCCTTTCCTCTGTTTGGGCTATCACAGTACGGAGGCCAGTTGCTTTGTATATCATTATTCCGTGGCTATTTTTTATCTCAATTATTTGCCTTGTTTTTTCCCCAACGTATGACACATAATTTGCCTCCTGAGCCGAGGGCCCTGTTTACAGCACTATCTCATGTCAGTGGGAACAAAACCAGTGGATTGGGCCTTGTGCAACTATCCCCAGTGTGCATTATATTTTGAGTATAGCTCTCACACTCAATACGGCCAGGAGTTTGAAATGGCCAATTACTGATTCGACCTCTCTCTCCACTCTGCTCTCTGTCCCCCTGCCAAATAGCCCTATGTCCCTGAGAGATGGGATCACACACACGGGCTGGCGTGCTACACACTGACACGCACACATACACACACTCTGGAAATTACCCTGCAGTCAGCTCCATTTCACACGGTGGACCCAAGGCGTAAAGTGCTGACTCATCTTTGGCCAACGTACAGTTCTGCTAATGAGCCAGGGATGGATGGATGGAGGGAGGGAGAGAGGACGGGCTGCAGAGGGTTTGTTGCCAGGGTCATATCGACTCTGGGAGATCCAATAGGCTACCTTCTATGGACTGTGGCCCGGGAGAAACCCCTGCCGCTGAAGCAAGACTCGTGCATTCACACGTTGATGGTCACAAACATTTGTGTGTCTGCGTGTGTGAGAGGTTGCATGTGGGTGTTGTAAATCCTAACTATGCTACAGCGAGGTGCTGGGGAGATAACATGGGTGAAGTTGTGTGTTAGGTATGTCTTACTTACTTAAAAGCCTCTGTTGGTTGAAAAGGTGATCCTGCCATGGTGTGTAATGTGCCCCTAACTGAATGTATCCCCTTGGACTTGCTCTGTCTCAGTGGTGTTTAGGGATTAACATTTGCTTGGTGGTTGGTTGCCTGGATGAGATATTTATTGGTGGAGCAATGTAACTTCAGTTGATGTCTGTCAGAAGTCTGTTATGTGATGTAGACATGGAGGGGTTACCATAAGGATGGAGAACCCTTGAAATGGTTTGGCAGGTGTGAAAGGCAAGGGCTTAAGAACAGCAGCCATTATGTAAGAAAGTACCCTTGACCCTATCTAGATGTCATTGGCAATTACCTTCATTTGACAGTGAGCAAAGTCTTGCTGTGTTGCATTCTTGTCTCATAGAGCATCCCTGAAGTAGCAACACTGTTGCCAGGTTTTCAGTCCTGTGCATTAGGACATAGCTATGTCAGCACCTATGGTACCTGACACAGGCCTCTTCCTTAGCACCAGAAGATCAGGCATCCCCCAGTCCAGACCAGTCCAGTTTTTGTGCATCCATGTGAAGGGTGGACTTGTGTCTTCTAAACTGGGCTGTTTCTTTATTGAACATTCAGGCCAACCCAGTGGAGCAGTCCCATCTGCCTGTCGGGGGGGCCTCCAGCTGGAAGGGACTGAGACACAAGGAGGTAAACTTGCATAGCCAACCCCACTCCACCCACCTACCAGTCTCCCTACCTGCCCCCCCACCTCCTAGAGGCCCCACTGACTTACAAGCATACTAACTGTCTCCTCTTATAGACACACATCTTCAGCCTGACCACTGCAGCAACATGCGTGTTGTCTCAATTTCTGTCGTGGTACCAGTCTCTTAAGCATTTCAAAGGGGTGTTCTGACTGAAGGTGGTGCTCTTTTTTGGTGGGGGCAGTCATGGCTTCCAAAGAAGGAGCTGGGGGAAATTGTCTTTGTGGCGCAAACACACAGATACGTACACACACAAACATGTTAGATGTGTTACACACTACAACCTCCTGGTTTGTCACGGTATGTATCCCAGTCACCTTTTGACCTGTCCTCACAACATTTCTCTCGTTTTTCCTTTCTGTCCTTCTCCCTCTTTTTTTTGTGTATCAGCACGGAAATGATGGGTGTTTTTTCCACTTACCTCTGCACCATTTTTATCCTGCCAGCTATACCGGCTTTTCTTTCCCCTCTTTTGTGTAACACACATTAACTGGTTGCATCCCTGTCTCTGGGCCCTGTCGGAGAGTAATGCTCCGTGCGCTAATAGTTCTGCTCCTTTTTCTCCACCTCCACCCCCTCAAACCCCAACCCCACCACTAACTCTCTGCAGACACGGGAGGAAAGAAAGATGGAGGCCATCCTGCAAGCCTTTGCCCGGATGGAGAAGAGGGAGAAACGCAGGGAGCAGGCCCTCGAGAGAATTGGTAGCAACAAAACAGAGGTTGGAGGCCGCAGCGACATTAAGGAGGAACCTCCAGCCACACCAGAGACGGCAGATTCACCAGCTGTCATACAGGTGGGACAGCAGAGAATAACAAACCATGTTTGATTGCAAATAGAGTGACTTAAATAGATGCACAGAGTCATGTACCAGTTCTGACTAGGTTATTAGGCCCCGCGGTGCACTGGCAAGATGCATTTGCTTTTGATTTAATAAACCTCATGATAAATGCATTGACAGCCTAATTACTTAACATAGTAGCAAGTCATTATCATGAATGATACTGTATTAACACCATTACTTCTCTCTCAGCCCCTGCTGGAGGTGAAAGAGGAGCCAGGACTGAAGCCCGCCAAGGTCAAAGGCTCAAGAAATAGGAAAAGTTTCTCCAGGAACCGGACGCACATAGGCCAGCAACGTCGGCGAGCTCGCACCATCAGCACTTGTTCTGACTTGCCCCCTGGCTCTCCAGCAGAGTGCGTAGAGCCGCTGGCCCCCGAGGCCCCTGAAGGAGAGCCTCCTAGTGCTCCTGAACCTGAGACCATCACCTCCCAAGCCCCGGACACCAGCCCTCCGCAGAGTAGCTCACCTGCACCTGACAGAAACCGATCTGGGCAAAAGAATTTCAAAACTAAGAAGGTGCAGCCACATTTCTATTCCTGCGTAAGCCACAATAATGTATCTAATTCTAACTAAGCAATTTTGTGATTGTCAGACACTTTGCTAAATGTCACATCTCCACAAAGGCATCTTCTACAGTGTTTCTCATAGGTGGCCAGCTTACTTAAGTGGCTTTGAGCACAGAATCTAAAATTTTCAAGCCTTGAAGTGTCTCAAGGCTTCAAGGTGTCTCAAGGCTCTCTACTACAAGCTACTCAAACTAGTGCTATTTGATAAAGCAACATGAGCTCACTATTATATTCCCATCTCCCAGGTTATGTGACGCAACAGTCAGCTGATTATTAATAGTTTATAGGCCTCTCAGTTACATAATTTCTGCTCCATCCACAATACTCGTCGTTTATAGAAACTGTGATTGCTACAGTAATTTGACCAATGCAGCATAAAATGGTGAACATGGAGCTTTAAGTTTATGTGTCATGCTGTGGCCACTTATTTGAGTTAATGCTGGAGCTGAAGCCTGTAAGCAAAAAAAAATAACATCTCAATCTGATTTGCCAAAAGTAGGCCAGTATAAAAGAGATAAAAGCCAAATTGATCCCACAATCCTTACGTGCCCTCTCCACTTTCAGCCAGGTGATGGCAATAGCTTACTGTTTGATCCCTGCTGCAGAAGGTCTTGCTTCAGCAATTTGCTGAGATACAAATAAAAGTGACCACTGGCCCGACCATCCTGAAACAGTAATTTGAATAGGCGAGCCCGTTCTGTTATTTCAAGTTCTGTGGCTCCATCATAAAACAGTTCATATCTGCACAGATGCTGTGACTCTGCCTGACTAGTGCAATCCACTTTGGTAATTAGAATTCACATGCTTCCAGTGTTTGACAGCATTAAATGCTGAAATCCTGAAATGACGAGCTGAAAAAGGCACTTTGCAGCATAGCCTCTGAAATCATTTTAAACAAATTATGGCAGTTGTTTGATTGTGTAGTAGAGCTGCCAAGTTACAGTAAATATATAGGAAACCCTGATGATTAAACATTTTGCTAAATGTCATATCCTAACTGAAGTGTCCTCTGACTCTGTGCAGCAGCACTTTGTGAGTGAGTGGGTGGGGGACAAGCAGCAGGAGCGAGGGGCAGTGCGAACCCCAGAGCCAGCCCCGGAGAGGCCGTTGAGAATCAGCAGCGATCCCGAAGTCCTCGCCACCCAGCTTAACGCCCTACCAGGCATGGCCTGCTCGCCACAGGTCTACAGCACGCCCAAACACTATGTCCGCTTCTCCTCCCCGTTCCTGGCGAACCGCAGTCCCACCACGCCTGGGGTGCCCACTGGGCGACGACGCTCCAGAGAGCTGCCAGAAACACCGCCGACCACAGGCTCTTGCAAGAAGGTATAATGTCTTAATTCAACATAATAGAAACACCCCATTAGCTTTACAAGACCTGTCTGTTTACTCCTGAAAAAGTATAAAGTGCACTCAGCCGAAGACTGTCTTCACCCACTGCACAACAGCCCTACACAAACAGCATGTTAGTCAGTCTTTAACATGAGGTCAGAAATGGTCTGAAGTAGATATTGCTGTTGATGCTGTCTCTGACTGCAGTCGGATTATCAGCAAATTGTGGGGGTTCTGGTCTTAAGTTGGGTTGTTTCCTAGTGTCTCAAAAATAATTTAATCACCTGTCATGGTGTGCAGCATGATGAAAGAAAAGCCACTAATTTCATGAAGGACAGACATTACCGATAGAAGAGTTGTGTGTGTGGGTTATTTACTCAGATGTGTCCATTGAATAGTTAATAAAGTCCTCCTCTCTTACAGCGATGGTTGAAGCAGGCTCTGGAGGAGGAGGGCTCTACCAGCCCAGCCAGACGGCCCAGCCTCCTCATGCCCACTGACGGCCCACTCAGCCCCTCCATCAACGGAGACTCTGACAGCCCTCTACCCTACAACGGCAACTGCTCACTACCAGGTAAGTTAGCTAAAAGTTTATCTATGTGAGAATTATCCTTTAAAGTGGGGAAACATTTGGATTCATATCCTTTCTAGGAGTTTGACATATTTAGCCCCACTTTAGTAACAAGTCACACAGAGTTCACCACGCACTGAAAGCACTAGAAATATCAAGCTGCGGGGCACCCCGGTGGCTCAACGGCTAGAGCAAGTACCATTAAGGCAAAGTTTTTGTCAAAGCAGCCCAGCTTCGATTCCTGCCCTTGGATGCATGATATCTCCTCTCTCTGCCCTGTCTTTAGTGTTTCTCTCTGCTGTGACTGTCTAGTAAAGAGTTTGAGAAATATTAAGCTGTAGCACACATTTTTTTTAATCTTTACAGAATTACCCACGCCTCTGAAAAAGCGGCGTTTGAGTCCATTAGATGCCTGCATGTCTGAGAGCTCAACACCCTACGGCTCCCCTTGTGCCACGCCAACCAGGGCGGACCAATCAGAGACACCTGTGACACCCTTATTGCTGGCCACCCCACCTCGTCCCCGTACAGAGGAGCCCAGTATGGAGCCCTTGCCGAGTACACCAACACAGACACTTAGTGCCCCTCAAGAGGTAAGGCTAACTATGTTGAAATCCCATGGAGCTCACACTCTGATACTCACATAAAGAAAGAAAAGGAATAGGGTGTTTATGTCTGTCCTCCTGTACGCAGAGTGAATCTTCAGTGGACAGCTCTCCAGAAGGCAGCCGCAGACCCAGCACACAAGAGGTGAGTGGAAGAGAGGACAGGCGTTACAGTTTTTCCAAGAGGGTTACAGCTGCAGTTGTTACTCATCATTGCCAATGATGTCAACAACTAGTGTTGTCAGTTCATCTTCATAGATGAATTCACAACTCAAGCCTCTCTTTTCGTTTTGTATTTTGAAAATAAACAGTAGTACAAGCTCTCAAGCAAGTCTTCAAAATAAAGGCTCGAGTGTGGGAATGGAGTGATGTGTTATTTTTACATATTAGCATGATAGTAACAAGCTCAGCTTGTCTTATTACAGAAACAATCTTTTAAAAAAAAATTTCCCCAAAATAACAGTACATTTGAATCCAAAGCTGTTTATCTGGCTTGACCGGCAGATTTAGCATTTGAAAATAAAGCATGCTGGTACAGAAGTTATATATAGTGCTTTAATTATAACGTGAGATCAATAGTTGTGTCCTTAATGTTTAAGCAAAACGCTGCAGTGCTCTAAGCTACCGTTAGTACAAAGGTACACTATCTTCTGCTAATTTTGCTAACATTATTTAGCTTTAAATCCTATCAATCATGATGATCACACTGTGGCACTGCTTATGTCCCCTTGAGCTGAAAAATTATTTAAGTGATACAATAATTCTCTAAATAATCATTTGTTGCAGCCTAAATATCAGCAAATAGCATATATTTTAATCATAAATATGAGCAGACATTTAATTTGGATCCCTCTCACCTTTCCTAGGCCGATCGTCCCCCTTCGCTGCTTTCCTCCCCCTGTGTCAGGGCTGTTAATTCAGACGCACCCCCAACAGAGGGCAAGGTGTCAGGCCCTGTGAGTCCACAGGCTCCCGCTGCTGAGTCCATGGACTGTGGTGGAGAAGACCGGGTCGACGGCGGAGTGGTAGAAGGCTGTAGTGAGGCCTCCTCCACAGAATCAGCTTCTTCCTCCTACCCTGGCTGGATAAAAAGCCCAGAGAGAGGTCCTGTTGGACCAGCTGGCCTGAACTTCTCTCCAGTCAACTCCAACTTGAGGGACCTCACGCCCTCGCACACTCTTGAGCCCCTTGCAGCTCCCTTCAGGCCTGAGGCTGCACCTGGCGTTGCAGCGGGTGGTACAGCAGGAACAGGACCAGTAGTTGGTTCTTCAGCCACCTTCAGCGAAGGCCAGGGGCAGCTCTTCTATCCCTGCCCTGAGGAAGGGAGTTCTCTGGGCTTCTCTCGCTCACTGAGTGGGGACAGCACCATGGAGGGAGGGGGGTCTGCGCAG
>OMLF01006144.1:1975-23172 GCA_900302615.1 Holocentrus rufus | reverse complement strand
TTGTGAGAGCGGCAGAGATGATGGACAAAAGGAGCCGAAATTGGAAATGTAAGGAGGTGGGAGAAGATCATTACATAATATTGCTGATGAAACCTCGGCTCTGAACGGTAACCATGTCAAGGCAGTATGTCATGAGTGTGCCATCATACTCGCAGAATCCGGTCTCTTGGTTTTGGCCATTGGTTTGTTTACTGGAACTGGGGCCCTTTTTAAATGCTAATTCTCCCTCTCCACATTTTCCACATGCTCTGCAGCTCAGTAGTTCAAGCCAGGGACTCAGAGAAACACTTCCTTTTCAGCAGATTTTATGAGACAGAACAGCCAGCCTCTTGTGCGCACGCCAAATAAGATGGCCCTCTTCCTCCTCCTCTCCCTCCTCCCCCGCAGCTTTTTCTTTGCTCTCTAACATTTTTTCCCCCGCTCATTCCTTCTGTCTCCTTCTCTCTGCCTTTGTAAAAGATGCACAACGTCCTCTAACTTAATGTCTCTGCTCTTGATTCACTCCCAGTTTGTTTCAGACTTTCTTCCTATAATGTTTTTTTCTAAAATTTCCTTGATGTATATTTTAATCCTCCTCGTTTTTTAAAATTTAAGTTGACCTTTTCTTTTTCTTTTTCTTTTTTTTTCTTTTTTGTATTCAAGTGCGTCTGAGAGCCACGGGGAAGAACCAGACCCAGGCAGTCGATTTTGGGATGAGCTTTCTCATGTTGGCCTTCCTAAAGATCTTGACGTCCAGTCTCTCTTTGAGTCAGGTAAGAAGCGGTGGATTTTCAGACGTTTTCTTCCTTTTGGCTGAGCATTATCCATGTCATGGGGAGTTCAGCGAATGCACCATCTGCATGCTGATGCATCTGTCTAATAAATAATGCTCTTTTTTTTTTCGCCTTGAAATTACAGGGCAATGCTGGGTGCATCAGAGTTGTGTCTTGTGGTCCGAGGGTGTTTGTGAGGGCGAGGGACAATCTCTGCTTAATGTGGACAGAGCCATTGACTCAGGGAGCACAAAGGTGAGTCAGGGGAGGACATCCGTGGACTAATAGGTGTTAACACTGTCTTAATGTGTTGGGGCAGCAGGGAGGGTCTGCTTCAGTGAGGCACAGCAAAGCTGATGGATCAGGCTGGCTGGTAAAGGTCGGTCTGGCAGCGTGGATCTCTCAGCTGTGAAATGGAAAAGGTCACGCCACTCAACGGGGCTGAGCTCTCATGGCAGCTTAGCTCCTAGCGTTAGCAGTAGCACAGCTCACAGCTCCCTGATTGCGTTCGCACCCCCCTGGTCCAGTAAACCATCAGCAAGTCTCCCACTTAATCTCCAGAGTAGCTATTAGCGTGTGCTTGTAGAACTAAGAGAAAAAGTGCCTGAATGAGGTTCTAGCAGGAGTGTGATCATCAGGGGGCTAAAACATGTTGTAATAATGGGAGCTGAATTTTAACAGGGGTTTTGATCCTGAAGTGAGAACTCAGATGAATCTTCTCTGAAGAGACATTAAAGGATGCAGGAGATGACCGACTCTGCATCAGCAGCATTTGCCACAGACCGTGTTTCAGCGTTTGTCCTTTTGAACCGAAGCGGTTCGTTTTAGCTGTGGACAAAGACTCAACAGAAGCCATATTTCATTTTTAATTTTCTCCCTCTCTTTCCGTAGCACTGTGCATACTGTAAGCGCCTTGGAGCATCCATTAAGTGCTGTGCTGAAGGATGTGCTCAACTCTACCATTACCCCTGTGCGGGGGCAGCTGGGACTTTTCAGGATATCAGGAGCCTCTCCCTCCTCTGTCCAGAACACATTGAATTGGCCATCCACAGATGTAAGCCTGCTATAACTGGGAGAGAATTCATTATATTTTATGGCTGTTAATACAAAGAAAAAAATATTCAGCAGGAAGTAAAAAAAAAAAAATCTGAGCTACGACACTGTATCGACTAAACTGTCTCGTTTGAATTTTCCTCCACACAGTTGTAGATGATGTGAATTGCGCGCTATGCGATAGCCCAGGGGACCTGCTGGACCAGCTCTTCTGCACCAGTTGTGGTCAGCACTACCATGGCATGTGCCTGGATATGGCTGTGACACCTCTGAGGAGGGCAGGTTGGCAGTGCCCCGAGTGCAAAGTCTGCCAGACATGCAAGTGAGTCACCTTGCCGCCCACCACCATAACCTTGTTCTTACCTTTTCTTTCACTTTTCTCCTCTCTAATTTTCTCCATGGCTACCAGGCATGATGCAGACTCGCTGGTTTGTTTACCTCTGTGCTTTGTGGGGAGCGAACTGGATGTTACACCCTGAAGCTCGGTCTTATAACCCCTGACCTTATTTAAGCAACACATGGGTACTATTAGCAACTGGGCCTATATTCGCCTTAAGGCACACATAAACCATCTCGAATCTACAAGGTCAAGTAGGACAGGCAAAAGCGTACTTACTGTTCACAATGTACATCACTCTGGAATAACATTTCTATATTTTTTTTTTATTGCATTATGTTGCGAACATTATTCTTGGAGATTTAAATTTTGCATTTTCTTTGAAAACTCAATGCTAAATCTTTACAGCAAAACAAATAAAATAAATCCCAAATAAGTTGAACGGGCTGCACCTCTGACTTGACAGCCGTTGGTTTGTTGATCTCAACAAGGAGCAGAGACAGGCATCCACTGCTTTGTTTTGAATATGTTTCAATTAATAACTAGTATATGTCTCATTTTTCAGTGGTAGTGATTTTACTGTTTTCATGCAAAGAGAAAATAGATTCGTCTTTTGTTAGATTTGTAAAAAACACACAAGTTTGGCTAAATAAACATCACAGTGCTCATGATATATTATCACGATATGTGGTATATAATTGGAGATTTTCAGTGCAAATTTTCATTTAAGCTTTATGCTCTTAAATTTTATGAAGGTTATTTCCTCATCCTGTCACTGTAGCAGTTCAGTTTATTCAGCTCTTGAATAATTTTACCTTGCTGTGGCCTTGTGCTTCCAACATCCCACTGCACTGGGAGCTAAAGCTTGAAGCCCAGTGAAGTCCTTGGAAGATGTAATGAGAGCCAGGCTACTGACTCGGTCTCCCTGTTTGCACCAGCCACACTGTCCAGTCTAATGGGCTGTTACAAAATGAAATCAAACTATATGTCAAATTCTTCTACATTTTATCCTCATTTATGATATGCGCTAACTTGGCTAATCTGCAGAATACAAAGTGACGAGGTCAGCAAAATAGAAGTCATTATTTTAGAGTGTAAATAAACTCAATTTGTGTCTCACTCTTCTAGTCTTTTCTCTGGTTGTTTTTTATCCATTTGCACCAGAGAAGTACAGTGTCTCTTTACCTTGTTGAAATTGTCTTCTTCTTTGTTGGTAGCTGCTCTGTACCAGCAATTGTCATTTAGTGCCCCCACATGAAAAGCGTGACATTGCAACAGACGTTTGCATTGCATTACAAATTTTACACGAGGAAGAGCCCTTGTGTCGCCCTCTGTGTCTGCGCAAGAGCTTGTGTAGACAATGCCATGAGCCCAAAGCACACAATATATAAACACAAAATGCATATTATTGGTTATCAAGTCATGTTAAAAATCAGCTCTGTGACATATCAGTGAATATTTATGTAACAAAAAATGCCATACAATTTTACCTTGAAATAACAATATTTATAGAAACAGCTACCATCTGCTGAATTCTCTATAATTTACAATGGAAAGCTATACACATCTCCTGTAATACACTGGGGGAACCCAAGCGGAACGGGACGCTTAACCTCCATGTAAAATCCCAACAGGCCCTTTTAAATTTCTGTCAGTTTTTCCACATTATTTAAACACATTGTCTTCACTCTTGTTCAACTATTCTTCATGTTGATTTTATTTTTAAAAATGTTCTCAGAATGTGAAAATGGCATCAAACTGAAGTTAGCTCCATTTAAGTCTCAACCTGCTTCCCAGTGTGTGTCGCAGTGGCAGCGCCAACACATTCCTGCTCAGCTGGTCAGCAGACAGCACAGCTACAAGCAGTCATTAGAACAAACTGTAATGCTAGCATAAGAGCTGTGATCTCGAAATGAAAATAACAAATGCTAATACATTACATGCCATTTCATGGAAATGAGCTTCTTGTTGTTTGTTTGCATTGTATGTGTTTGAAGTTAACAGTTAGCTGAATACCTGGATAATCTTTGTTGGAATGAAACACAAAGAACAGGGATTGTAGGCAGTTTGATTAATAAATGAACTTTATTTTCCTACAAAAAATGTTAAGATGCCAGCTCCTTCTTTACATTAAACTAAAAGGAGGAGCCGTCACAAGGCAGACGGAAAGTGGCCACCAGCTGCTGTTTATGTGGCATTTATCACAGTCCAGCCAATTTTAGCTTGTGAATCAGTCTAGATTGACTGATGTTGCAGGTTTAGTACGAAGCAGCTGATTTGCACAGGCAGAACCCAGGGTGATAAATTTGTCTTCAGGTTTGCTAATTAGTAATTAATGAAAAATATGTAGTATTGCAGAGTGCGTCCTCATGATTTTCAACA
The DNA here is from genome assembly GCA_900302615.1 of Holocentrus rufus. Lineage (NCBI taxonomy): Eukaryota > Metazoa > Chordata > Actinopteri > Holocentriformes > Holocentridae > Holocentrus > Holocentrus rufus. Next base: position 18,648 of record OMLF01006144.1, on the reverse strand, counting down.
GCTTAAGTGGCGTGTTAACACACTTGCATGTCGTTGTGTGTTGTAAATGTTAACACATGTCCTCGCAATTGAAAGATGAGTGTGTTATCGGAATTTTTGACTGCCCTACTTACACTCATGTCTTCTGTCTCTATGCACAGGAACCCAGGAGAGGACACTAAGATGTTGGTGTGTGACATGTGCGACAAAGGCTACCACACCTTCTGCCTACAACCTGCCATGGACTCTATTCCCACCAATGGCTGGAGATGTAAGGTAGGAAAGATGTTGCGCGCTGCTGATCGGCTCATTAACTACGAGATCAAATCAGGTGTTCCCTGGCTGGTCCTGACATAAATTTTGGGCATTCTGTCCGGTTTGCAAAAAATATTACACTGGGTTGCAATTTCATGGTTGAGATAGCAGCCAAGGGTGTGTAGTTCTCCTGTTATAGTTTGTAACCAGCCTTAAGAATAATTTGGAAAGAAAAGTGCAATACAGAATGGCTGTCTGCGATTTTCTCTGCTTTTACTGGTGATTTTTTTTCCATTAAATAGCGTTGGCCATTTTTCCTTTTGCACCACAGATTTGGCAGGGCTTTTTTTTTCTTTTGAGACATTCATCATAGCTCTAGCACAGAGCAAAATGTCTACCACCCATGGGAATATGACCTTTTTTAGTGGTTTGCGTCTGCACTTCCTGTGGTTAAGAAGTGACTCACACTGGCTGATCTTTCATAGGCTGCAGTTCAACCTCAGTGTTAAAAAGATAAGGCTCTGTTCGTGTGCGCGTCTGCAACCCCGCCCCTCTTCCTCCCACAGCGCAAGCGGTAAGCTTGTCACCCAGGCGGCTGGTTAGCGCAGCATCCAATCAGCTGCAGTGGTCAGAGGAGACCGCAGCAGCCGAGATACCAGGTGGTAGGAGCGCTTTCTATCTGACTCAGCACAGCTGGAACATAGCCTACACGCGTCTCTGGCACCTCACCCACCCCCAACCCCTGCCACCGCTCACACGGCAGTGTCGTTTCGAGTGCAGCCATCTTGATGACTTGGAAGTGAATGAAAAATGAGTCATTTCTCTCCAGTTTCAGTGCTCTATTATGTGCCTCTAGCCAGCTGGATTGTGAGATCCTCTTTTCTTGCAGACATTTCAGCGTTTGTTTACAAAATCTGCAGATGGAGTCATGGGGACTCCCCTAAAGTGCTGGTAGAAGTGGTGGATCTAAATGACAATACACCAGAGATCACTGTGGCATCACTACTGAGCGGAGTGAAGGAGGTCACCGAAGTGGATTCTGCTGCTCCAGTTGTCTCTGTGCTGGGTTAAGATGCTGGGGAAACTGGTGTAGTGGCACCTGTTATCACAAATGCACCCACTTTAAATTGGAAAGGATTCATAAAAGCTATTATTAAACGGCCGTTTGACAAAGAACGTACAGTCCAGTACAGTGTCACTATAGTAGGAACTGTCTAAGGGACCTCACCTCTCTCCAGAACAGGCAGTATTACTATAGATGTTTCTGATTTTAAACAACAGCCTGCCCTGCTTCTCTGTGATTTTTGTTCACTTGATGCACTTAAAAGAATTTTTTGATGAAGCAAAGGGAACGTGTGTTCAGTGTTTTGACAGTGATATCCTCTACAACACCTGAGCGTCAGGAACTAGCCGTGTGTGCTTCAGGAAAACCAGCCAGGCTAACGTGACTTGACTAGGTAGCTATTCTACTGATCTTAAATAGAGTTGATGAAGCTCCTCAGTTTCCTTGGACTTCTGGTTTTACCAGCTGTGGAGTATTTAGCGGTTTACGTTTCTGTTTCCGCATGCCCTGCATAAGATATTTCCCCCAGGGGAAGTGTGAAGTTAAAAAAAAAACGAGTGGTTGGTGAAATATGGATCTCTCACAGGCGATATTCACGCTACTGAAGAGACTTGTACAAATCATTGGGATGATCAATCCGTTTTTGTGCTGTTCAGTTGAAAATCAGATTAACAGCCCAAGACACCAATGAGTGGAAGGTGGGTGGGTTTTGTTTGCGCTCCTCTGTTTTCCACATAATTGGTGACCTTCTGGGCTTTTCTGAACAGAGGAGAAAGCCTGGGTATGAGGTTACAGAGAGAAAGTCAGCATTAGGTACAGAATTTATGACCATGACTTCATCTCAACCTGCACAGTCTCCCTTTACAGGTTTCCAAGCAGCATAAATTCATTTTCATGAACATACACTTGAAAAACGGTAGCACTGGAACACGGGTGTGTTATTACTTTCCGTCTTGTTTAGCTGCTCGGTCTCTGTGGAGTCATTTAAATGTTAGACACTTATTGGGGAATGGGAGTGGAAGACCAAGGCGGGGGCGGGGTGCGCTGATCATTTTGGCTCTGGTCGAATCCAGTTGCTGTTTTTGTTTTTTTTTTGCTTGTTGTTTTGTTGTTGTATTTCGTTCCTCTCTCCATTGTTGTATTGATTGGTGATTGGTTGTGGTCAGCAATTGAAGTGATGCCAGACGTTCTCCTTAGAACATTAAGGAGAACATTGATTGATCACATAGATAGTCTACCTGTATGTAAATAAATCATTGTTTTATCCAAAGACAGTAATTACATGTTACATGGCTGAAGTGCTTACTCATGTTTTGCCTCTGGTAGGGCATGAAAAGTTTCTCATTGCATCAGTGTAGGCTCTGTTTACTTTCCAGCACATTGAACTGGCTGTGAAATTCAAAACACATAAAAAATGAAGTGTCAGTGTCGTGCCAGATCGTTGACATTTGTTCGTACTTTTAACAGCATATGCTCGACTGATCTGGCAGTTGACCTAGTATTCCACTGGTTGATGTAGCAGTGGTTGATTTATTTTTTTTTCTGCCCCCATAGCTGCCAAATCTGTGTAGCGCAAAAAAAAAAAAAATGTATTCACACTGCATTGGTAGTGAAATACTGTTAGGGTCTCAATCACTTTGAATTTCATGCTAAGAAAGCTTCTCTTCCTGCACAGAACTGCAGAGTATGCATCCAGTGTGGAACACGAGGCGGCGGGCAGTGGCATCACACCAGCCTACTGTGTGAGAACTGTGTCCAGAATCAGGACCCAACTCTCTGCTGTCCTCTGTGTGCCTGCATCCTGGACCCCGAGCACCACAAAGACTTGCTCTCCTGCCACAGCTGCAAGAGGTACTAAACATGATTAACCGTGATTATTATAACCCTACCTGAAAATGCACCTCCCCAGTTTTATTTTCCTTTCTGGGAATTGTTTTCCCCCTTGCTTCTTAATTGAATTCCTGTGGCAAATTGATGTTATCAGGGAACACAGGGAAGCACTAGGGAAAGCACTATAATAAATAGATCATCTTTTGGGATTGCATTGAAACTCCTGTCAAACAATCCCTTAAATCCTTACCCCTCCTTTCAGATGGCTACACCTGGAGTGCGAGCGTCAGAACTCAGGCCAAGCAGACATCCACCCCAGGGAGGACTATGTTTGTTCCAACTGCAGGTCTCCTGCTGCAGAGCAGGCCTTACAGGCAGAGGATATGGACACCGGCCCAGAGCTTAGCCCTCAGCCAGCCTCAATGCACACAGACTCTGAGACTGGCCTACAGCTGGCTCAAAAGCACACGGACCTAGAACCTGGTACTCAGCTGCCTCCTGAAATGCACAATGACCCTGGACCGGAATTCCCTGCCGTTCCATTGCACTCAGATTCAGAGCCTGTCCAGGCCACCGTCCAGGAGGAGACACTAGCCACGTCAGCCCAGAAGCCTGGTGAGTCTTTGTTCCAAAAGAGCTAGATTTTACACAGGAACATAAATGCTGTGATCCCTTTACTATGCCTGGGATATCTGTTTTGTTTTTTTTGTTTTTTCCCTTTTCTTTTTGTCTTTTGCCCTGCTTGTCTAATTGTTCCTACTGACAAGTGATGATTTGGTTATCAGGTGACTTCTTATCTCGCATTGTTACAATGCCACAATGCCAAAGCCAAGGAGCATCAGTCTTTTGATCATCCAAAATCACACACACCAGGCTGCTTTGTGATTGACAGTGGAGGAGAAAATCTGTAGCTGAGGATTCTTTGTCTGAGTCTGTTGTGGCACGGTGTAATATGGCCAAACATATTGTCACAATGTATTTTTTCATCTTGATGGATACCAATAGTGACCACAGCATACATTAATAAAGCTCCACTTACAGTGTGAAAGATATTCTGCTTAGGCCTAAATCCTGAAGGGAGTGCTCGAGTGTTTTGGGCCAAATGCACCTTTTCTGACGTACCTAGAGTGAGACAAGATGTTTGATACCATTTGCACCTCTGTGTGTCCACTGGTTTGGTTCCAATGGGTAGCATTTTGTGTTAGCTTAGCACAAAGACTAGAAGTCTATAGAATTATTAGCCTATCCCCGTCTTATACATACATTTGAATGTATGTGTGTATATCTATATGTATATCTATCTATATATAGATATAGATATATAGGTAGATATATAGAAAATGTTTTTGAGTTGAAATATCTTCATTTGGAGGCTTTTCTAAGCAAATATTGATACACGTGATTAATTGCGATTCATTAGAAATTAATTAGCAATTAATTCAAAATTAATTTGATCAGTTAATCAGAATATTGTATAATTAATGCAATTAGACTTTTTAATCGATTGACAGCCCTAATTTTTTATGTATCTGTCTTTAAGATCTTTTTGGTATAATGAACACAGCTGGCGTGTTGCCAGTTGTGATTAACACAGCCCACATACAAATATTGCACGTTGCTGTGTGGTCTGTCAGACTTGAGATACTTTAACCAAGCCGTTTGGCCGTAGTCACTGTTGCTTTCTTTGTCTGGCCTGCACATTTTGACGTCTCTGCTAATCTAAATTCACGTATAAGCGCTTACTGTATTGTCTTTTCTTTGTGTCATGCCATTGTGAAAGTGTGTGTACCTCAGTACTATACAAGCTTATTTTTGCCCTCTGATGTAAAGCTGGCCTGCATCCCATTTTGTTTCCTCTGTGTGATTGGCTGTTTGTGTTGCATATTTCAGTGTAGATTGAGAAAAACAAGATACCTAAAATTCTCAGTAGAAAAAAAAATCCCTAAAGTTTATCACTGTTATTATGCTAAGGTTTATCAAAGCAATTTGACTTTGACTTGGCTAGGCCAAAGCTCAGCAGCACAGAGAGTTGGGCTGGGCAAGATATCAATTTTATATCTATGATGTTGTAAGACTGAAACAGAGTAGACTAGATTTTAGTATCATAATATCGTGATATGGCATAAGTGTTGTCTTTTCCTGAATTTAAAGATTGCTTTACAGTAAAAGAACAGAACTTACTAGACTGTTGTAGGCGCTCTATTATTTACCTCTACCTGCTTGGTCATCATATTATCACATTTACTAACGTCTGTCAAAAATCTCGCATGTAAAAATCTTACGAAAGCACCAATAGTAAGCCCTACAATATAGTCACAATACTGATATCGGGGTGTTCAGTGAAAAATGACACAATACTTGATTCTGTCCATGTGGCCCAGCCCTAACCGACAGAGGTGATAAAGTTGTGAAAGTACTCGTAGCAGATGAAGGGATCGGGGAGAAGGTTTTTTGGACCGAGACCAGAGAGAAGTGCTCTCTCTCATTCTTTGGTAGGACTTTGAGGTCTCACCAATAACCAGATGGTGTCCTACCAGCAGCTGATTAAAGCAATTCTATTGCCTTTGTAATTCTGCGCTTTGAAAATTAAAAACACTTTGTTTCTCCCTCCTGCCTCCGGGGGAGGTAGTGTTTGCTTCCGCTGTGTATGAAGTGGATTGATCCCCCTGTTTAACCTGAGAAAACCCTTATGGTTTAGATTCCTCTGCCGAACACACCAGCGCTAAACTATTCAACCGCAGCTCCCGGCTTTTGGTAGCAGTATCCCCTCAGTGCCTTTTCCCATCCATGCTTCCCAGCACCTATCCATTGTTTACATTGGTGACAAAGCTTCCTTGCCCCATTACCATGCAGGCTGTGTCAGCAGTGTGAATTGCGTGGCCCTGCTCTTGGAGCACAGGATCAGGAAAATGAATGGTGTGCTGGGGATGTGAAAGGTAGCTAGACAGCGGGCTCCACGGGCAGGAGAGAATGCATAAGAGAAGCGTGATGGTGATGATAACAGATCCCCTGTCTGCGGCCTGCCTCCAAGCTATTCTGGCTCGTTCATGATTGCTCACAGCAGCTTGCTTTAGGACACACGCTCACAGTACACACTCGCACCGACTTTGCTGTCTTGGATGTGAGACCTACGATGATGAGCGGACGTGTTAGGTGTCTTTATTGTGTTTTTTTTTAACTGTAGCCACGTGCTGCTTTAGCATGGATTTAGCCAACAAGGCTATTCCTACCCACTGTGGTTGTAAAGAGCTTTTGAGTGAACTGTGTATTGATTTAAGCAAAGCTTTAGGAGGTCTGTGTTTCATACCTGAGAATGAGGTTGCACTGAGCTTACCCATCTTGCCAATACACGAACCATGATGCTCTCTGCCCATTTTAAGTGTTGGTGGGGATCCTGAGTTAAAATGTCCTGAAATCAGCCAGGCAGGTGCTGTCACTGTGTTTGGCATTCCTGCACCAACTAAGAAGAGCAAATATATATTCATAATACACTGGTATATATTTTATATATTAGTCAGTGTTTTTCCATGTTACCTTTCTCATCCTAAACATCATATTTTAGCTTGGCTATGTGAGATCATGACACTGCCACTGACTCCCTGTTCATGTAATGTCATTAAAGTCATTAACCAGAGCTGTTGTCACCTGCCAGGATCCTCTTCCAGTCAGGGTTTAACAGCAGGCTTATCATGACTCAGCTGACAGATGCTGTTAGATCCATTCTGGGAGTGCAAAGTAGACCTGACATTAGGCCTTAGCTGCATTAATCAAAGCCCTGTGTTTATCTTTACCATCACCTTATTCACTGCGGAAGATATAGGAAGTAGGATGTTCATGTGAATGAGAATGTGTGTTCAGCTTGGTCAATAGTTGAGGGCTTGAGATGGTTTGAAACCCATCTCCTAATTGACTTTCTGGCATCAGCACCGGATGTGCACCTGCAAGCTGCACAGTCATGAGCCCAGAGCGCACAGACCCTGGGATGTTGGTTGTCATGGTTACTCCCTTCGCTGGCAGAGATGCTTAGCAGGTGCATGTGTGTGTCAGGACCAGGGTGACATAGGAACTTGTGGATTGAAATGGTGGGTGCCTCGTAAAGACTAGGCGGTCTGTACTGTCAGAGGCTGTCTGGCAGAATATTGGCCCGATGTGAGGATGCCTGATAGCCAGGAATGACTAGTTCTATTCATACCAGACCGGTCAAATGCATAGATGGCTTTGATACAGCACTGAACGGAGAGAGGAGGAGGTAGAAGAAAGGCACTACATTAAAACCAAAATGTAACCTATGATATAGGCTTCACTTAGCTGCTTTGTTATAGATTCCTCCCCCTTTACAGGTACAGCTCTTAATCATTTGCTTTTTATGCTTATGTAACAGCTCATTAATGTGGACGAGTAAAAATAAATGTTACACCTATTTCTATGAAATAACTCAGAGCAGGTTTTTCAAATCACACTAACACTGAACCATAAAATCCCCTTTTGAGATGTTTGGTGATCTCTGACACAAGAAACTCCAGGGTTTATGTAGTAAATCAATGAGCGTGTAATGGATTATTGGCTATTTGCACCATTTGGCTTGAAAAATCTCATTTGTGGTTTTACAAAAAGGATAAGGCAGTCACAACATTGCCAAGGTTTAGAACTAAAATCATAACTTGGACTTGTTTCTTGTGCCAGTAAATTTAAGCTGTCAGATTTGTTTTGAGTTACTACAAACAAGAAAAGTTATTTTCTCTCAGTCGATTCAATTACAGGTCATTTAAGCCTAATAGTTTCCCAGTGTCTACTCTATCACCTTACTGGATTCTCTCAGAGTTTTCATTCTTCCAAACCAGGGTGTCTGCAGGTCCTTAAAAGTCTTAAAAATGCAGAATTTTACCTCAGTTTTATGCACATTAGACATTAAAAGCCTTTTAAATAATTTTAAATTTAAATTTAGGCTGTTAATTTCAGCATAAACATTTCATCTAATTTCATTTATTCACTTCAGCTATTCATTTCTTTTTGTGAGAATGAATCAAGTAAAAAAAAAAAAGAATGTGCTTACATTTATTATAGTAGCACCTTGCTATCTAAACTTTTTTCTTGTTTTTCTCTAAAAGGTCTTAAAAAGATTCAGACTCCCTGCCAGACTCACAGCTTCTTTATACGAATGTACAAATTACCATATTCATAGAGATAATCATATATTTTCTTTTTTCTTCCAGAAGTCTCAGTGGGAGCTGACATTGTCGAGAGGCAGGGTACTGAACCGTCTGTCAACAAAAACCTGACAGAATTCAAACCAGGTTTGTCACTGTAGCTTATTAATAAGTACTCAATCAATTTTATGCTACCTCTTTTTGATCTGTATAAACAAAGCTCTCCTGTACTGTTGCTCTTCATGTCCACTCGTATAAAATGTTGTGCAAAGAGTTTCTTCACACTGCTAGAAAGATGCTGAAAATTCCTGTCACCAAGCCAGTGATTGGTGAGGAAGGAGTTAATGTAAAGACAGTTTTGAGATTATTGACACTGACTAATTAAATCAGAATTAGATATGAATCTAGCCTAGCTTGCTTTTGGAAAGAAGCCATGCAATTCTTTGTGACACAGGTCTGGAGGGTTCAGTGATGTCAGATGGTAGAGATCAAAACACACATCGTCTACTCTATTATCAGTCACCTTCACACAGAACCTGTTCGTTCATTCATATCTGGACAGTCAGCTTATACAGTGAGCTGATGAGCAACATTTTCATCCATGTTTTATCCAAAGAATCGCAAATATGATTATTTTACTTTTTTTTTCTAAACTCTGACAAAATCTGTTTTTATTGTGTTAAGAACACGGACATCTAAAACATTTCTCACCTACCTTCAGCTTTGGTCTGAACTGAATGCTATTGCTAGTTCTGTTTTTTTTTTTTTGCACTGTAGGTAAAGCTGAGTTTAAAGTACCACTTTTTTTTTTTTTTTACTTTCACACAGTATTTACAAGATCCATCGACATGTTCAAAAGAAGAAAAAATGCAGCCATATTCTATCAAGTGTTTTTCTTAACTGATTTTGGCAACCTCAAACCTCACCGGTATCGTATTCTTGTGGCTCCAACCACAAGCTATCATCTGGTGCTTCCTCTGTGGCTGCTTGGTGGCAGAGGTGGCTGAGGGTGATGTTTGGTGATTGTCCTATCTCCTAATTATGGTTCGAGTGCAGCTTGTGGCACTAAAACTTTACATTTGACATTTGATTTTGTTCAAAGACCTACTTCTAAGCAGTAGGCTCGTACACCTTTGTGCTCAACACCTCAGGTAGATTATAATGTTTTGTTAATTTCCAATTAAATTTTTTCTCACTGTGGCAGCACACAGCACAGTGAATATGAGCTAAAGATCTCTGTGATAGATATATAGATGATATATGTTCACAGTGTCATTGTCTGTATTCTTTTCCAGAAATAAAACCAGCAGCGAGGACCCCTGTAACCCAGCTCACATCTACAGCAAGTCCTGCATCTCCAGGGTTTACCAGCCAGGACTCTGACTCTTTGCCAGCCCAGCTTTCTGTTGAGGCACCACATGCACAGGATTCTACGTCACCCACCAAGCCAGCTAAGGCAGAGGCCTCCCCTGAGAAGGGCACGGCCAAACCCAGCACAAAGGATTTTAAGGCCATCATCTCACCCACCAAAGAACCAAGTACTGCATTGATAGCTACGACGGACGAACCAATGGACGTTTCGCCATCCCAGCCTTCGGACCGGGATGAAGCCGGGGCCCTGGTCGCCCTGGAGTCCGCTCCGAAAGAACCTTGCAAGGAGAGGAGGGAGGGAAATGTTCACAGGAACCCGTCAGAGGCCGTTGACTCTTCAGTATCTGGCACACTGGAGGAGATGGACACTACCCCAGAGAGCAAGCCCAGTCTCTCATTCCTCTGCCCATCCTCAGAGGAGAAGCCTCACAAGGTGTCCCTGGACAGACTGACTGAGATGGTCGCCTCTCCTCCCCACTCCTCCCCCCTGGCCCGAGGGACATCGCCCAGAGAACCCCCCCAGACCCACACCCTCACTTCCCTAGGGGACCACAGCAGCATACTGCCCACCACCACCCTCATACCACTCACCCCTAAGATTGGCATGGGAAAGCCAGCTATATCCAAGAGGAAGTTCTCACCTGGGAGGCCTCGAGTGAAGCAGGTAGGGACCTGGACCATCACATCGCTGGGAGATTTTTCAGGCCTGTATGGCTTTTTGTAGGTTATTCAGTCTATTGCGATAAATCCTCGGAGTGCAGGTTAATATTTGGGTATGATATGTAGCGTATTCTCACATGAAATGTGGATTAGTGTTCTGTTGGCCCCGCTCTAGAAAGGTGGATTAGGTTTTCTGGTGCTGTTGGGTTGTTTGAAGCAGCTTGCAGTGTTAAAGATATGCTTCCTCTATAATTCAGTCATGTTGTAGCTTGCAGTAGAGTATACAAATATAGTGGAAAGACAGCATGGTGATTGAAACTCGCTCTCCCACTCCCTCTGCACACGTTTGTGTGCCACATGACTACTTAGTGGCAGGATTCTTGCAGAGCTCAGTCGAAGGATGAATTACTGCCCTACAGGAATCGATTTTTGGTTTTGTTTGTTTTTTGTTGTTGTTTTTTTGGTGTAAATACAAAGAGTCCTCGCCATACCCCACCCCAGTGACATTCCGCATATCATCAATCACTCCGTTCATCTCACATCCACATTGCAAACATGCAAAATGTCATTGAAGATGAACATTCACCAATTCACAACGAACAGCAGCCATTACCTCATAAATTATCTTAATTATCTCCAAATTTTTACCGCATGAATTTTAGTGGGTCACTTTTGACCACAAAGGAGAAAAAAAAATTGATCTCCTCATTCCAGTGTCTCGGACTCCTTAAAATACTCTTCATGATTTATAATAGAGACTATCATAGACACTGTATGTAGGCTGTCTCCGACAAATAAGAAAGGAAATTGAATCACACCCATGGCTATAATATATTATGAATGATGCTGGTGAGGGTAGACTAATTTAGTTGGCAAAATGTTTTTTTTTTCTTCCCCAGATATATCATATTGCTTAAATAAACATTACAAGGCTCAAACTAATTTGTTAGACTTGGCCTGGGGAAATGTATTCCAGAAATTTGAATGTGGCTCCCTTTTAGTCCAGCATGCTTTTGTCTGATACAGTCATGTGCTGCCGTGCTGACGCAATTCCCCTTGTTTTGTCAACATGCCAGACAGACACACAGTTGCCATGGCGAGAGGTTGCAGGGCCTCTCTTCTGCTGCATGGTGCCGTGATGCCTTGGCAAATGCTGCTGTGTGAAGTGCAACTAACATAATTCTGCTCTCCATTCTTGCCTGTGCAAAGACTGTGGATAGGAACATGCCTCTTCAACTTCATGTGCATGAAAAAGCCGAACGTTTGGCCTCGACATCTTCTTGGTCATACTTTTGTATGTCAGAGTTATGCTCATTCTCAGCTGCCCTTTCGATGGGCGCGTTTTGAACAGTTCCCAAATGGCTGCATTAGAAACTCACTGCATCTCTCTAACATCTGTCTTTATATGTTTTGTTTCTTTGCTGGCTTTGGTTTTAAGTTGCTGCATTTTGTCGCCCTTCCTCCCTCCCTCTCTCTCACTCTCTCACCCGCCCCTCCTTACCTTAGGGCGCATGGAGCCCCCATAGCAGTGTGAGCTCCCCCTCGTCCTGGTCGCCAGACCAGCCAGAGGGGTGGGACGTCCCAAAGACCAGGCAGTCCTCTGGCAGCCCCGGCTGGAGCATCAGAGTGGTAAATACCGCGGCTCACCAGAGAAGCCAAGGCAGCAGCTGCCCTCTGTTAGCCCTCTGTTTACCCTGGGCCTAGTGACATGCACTGCCAGAGTGTTCCTGAATGTCACTGTGATGTATGGTAGCCTACACTAACAATTAGGGCCGACTACCACCTTACTACTAAAAGGGGAGGTTCAGAGGCCCATGGATAAACTGAAGTGACTTTACTGTAGGGGAAAGATACGGGCGGCTAAATAGATAATGAATTTCACTGACTTTTCTGTTGAATTAGGAGGAAAAAGGTTATGGTGCAATAATACATTAATCATTAACACTAATGAATGTATGTGTCCTGTGTCTGTGTGCTCATTTGCAGCCAGGCGCTGCTGTGGTGGCTTGTCCTCCGTCTTATTTAACTTAACATGTTTATTGGCTTGACTCATGATTTTTCTTTTTTTTTTTCCTTTTTCCCTGAGTGGGTGGAGGGTTGGGATTTTGAGGGTAAAATACAGGCACTTAGTGAAATGTCTGCGGCAATCTGTTGCCATGGTGACATTTTCGTCACACTTGGCAGAGCTGGGTGAGGGTTAATTGGTGCGCTGTGGCAGGGGTCCAGTCCAGGTTAAACAGCATCATACTGCATGTCAATCAAGAGGAACACAGGAGGGGGAGGGAAGGGGGGGATTTTGGACTCGGGCCAAACGTGGGGTAAATGGGAAGGGATTTTGGGGCAGGTGCTGCTGGGTTCTTGGAAATGTAGACTTGAGTTAGTCACAATTAGGCAGAGGCGACGGCATATGTGACTGCACAGTGGAACGAAAGTCACAGGAACAACAGCTTCGACGCCTTACATCAACTGCCAGAGAAACCTGTTAGCTTGCAGATTGTCAGAAGGACTGACTGTTAGAATTGGTTGGTATTTCTAAAATTACAGTCATTACCAAGATCTATCAAAAGTCAAGAAAGTGATTGATGCGACCAGTTTCTTTCCTTTTCTTCCGAGTATTTGTTTACTGCTCAAGAGAACAAGAATTGATCACGCAGTAAGAAATATTTTAAACCCCTCTTAAGGTTGACTGTTTTGTTTGCTTTTCAGAGGCATTTCAGTGTTGTGTTGTGTGTTTGTTTGTTTTTTTTTTAAAACACTCTTGAATGTGTTAAATGAATCATTTAATCATCATGCAGACTTTGCGTGCAGCAGCATCTCCCTTCCATACAAAGCCCACCGCAGTGGATGTGACATTACCTCTCTAGAACTAAATGAGCGCCGCCGTTCCCGTTGCACAGCCTTATCTCACTCGAGAGGCGATACCAGCCTAAAAGCTCCACGGTGGGCGTGCTGAAAGATCCCCCCCCGGCAAACTTTTAAATGAAGCTGACTTCATCCGTCCGTTCAGCAAGCGGCGACTTGAATGACTCAGCGGGGGCCAGGAGAAAGAGAATCGGAAAGAAAGGAGCATATATCAGACCGTTTGCATATGGGGATGGTGTTTGTCCGTGTGTGTGTGTGTCCCTACAGTGTGTCTACGTGGCGCCACTGAGGTGCAACGCTGTAATTGTATTTTATTTTTTTTTGTTGTGTCCTGCATCCACAGGGTCGCGGCTCGGGCTTCCCGGGCCGGAGGAGGCCCAGAGGTGCTGGGCTGTCAGGTAGAGGGGGGCGTGGCAGGGCCAGAGGCAAGAACGGAGCTAGTCCCACCATCAACCCCGGGGTATGTGTCACTAACTGAATCACATCCTCACGTGTATTTACCAAATAACACACTAACTGATACCCAAAGGAGTGTTGTTTTTACCCTCCAGCTGAACGGATGTGTTATAAGCAGTAATTATGGTAATGATAGATTAAGCTGTTTGCTGGTTTCATTTTATGGGAGAGCTCGCACATTCCCAAGGCTAGTTTCTAGACCGTACCAAAGGATGACTAAGCAGTTTTGAATGACCAATAGTGATAGCTAATGATTAATCTGCTAATAATTTGGCAAAAGTCTTATCACTGCACGGTATCTGTGTATCTTGAAAGGCACAACAAGGTATATTATTGTACAGTCGTGTTTTGGAGGACAGATGTTTCTGAATATTTCATCATCACATTTCTATATTCCTTGCATTTTTTTTCTCATTCTATAGCTCACCACAATTGAAACACCATATCCAGTCAAGGAGGAGGAGGAAAATGCCATGCATAACACAGTGGTCATATTCTCCAGCAATGACAGTTTCACATTGAAACAGGTATGTGTGTGTGTGTGTGTTTGTGTGTGTTTTGCTTTGTGATACTTTCAATATACATTATTTTGGTGATTTTACTTATCTCTAAACCGACATTACGTGCTCTTTGAATCTTATTCATGTAGATGCCCTAAAATTAAATATGAAGATTATTGATTTTAGTAGAAATACCACTGTCAGGGGGAAATGTTTTTTAACACAAGATCATATTGAAATGTTGTTCTTCTTCTTTCGTCTTTGTATAACCGGCTTCCCACAAATGAAAATGCCCAAAACTTAGCATATTCAAAGGTGCCGTTGCAGTAATAATGAAAGGTTTAACACTTTCATAAGTCACTGAGAATTAGCCTTTTGTGCTTCAAGGCTGAAATTTTCTGAGGTGGTTTGCTCAGTCGAATAGGAACTTTTGTACACTGCAAGTATGCAGTTATTTATGAAGTCACTATGATATTTTCCAAAAACTAAAAAGAATTGACTGTTACAACATTTTAACTGTATATTCCTATTACACCAAAAATGCTCACAAGTATCATCAGACCATATTTGAAAAATGATCTGGAAGGCTTGTCAATATCTGTTAAGCTGACCAAACTGTGCCTGTGTCTCATAATAATAATCAAATCTTCATTCAACCAGTGGGAAATTTTGATGTTCAAAGTGCAAATTTCCATTTCAGTAGTCTATATGTTATTTATCTATGGAGACTATTTCTATATCATATAGCAACCCTAGTCTTTATTTCCAAAACAATCTACAGACTCATCTGTGACAAAGTATGACATGAATGTCAACATATAACATCAATTACCATGCCTTTGCTAATTTTGCTGAGGCTAATATCGTACCCATAACCTGCCCAGCCACATTATTGTGGTTTCCAGCTTCAGTTTCTGTTGTTATTATGTGCTCAAAGTAATGTTCCTGAACTGACAGGCATTATAATATGTGAGCCAAAAAAAAAAAAGATGAAATTGAAAGCTTTTTTTAAAAAATCATCAAAGGTTTAGGGGCAGCGGTAGCTTTGAGGTTAGCGTTGCGGGCTCGTGATTGTAAGGTTATTGGTTTGAGTCCCGGACCAGGTTTGAATTTATGGGGTTTGGAAAGGGAATGAGAAATGTTCTCCCCTTTCTTCAACAATACATCTAAGGTGCTGCCGAGCAAGGCGCCTAACCCTCAGCTGCTCCAGTGGAGCTGATCAGTGTTCGACAGTAGAATATTGTTTTTTGCAGTGCAGCTCTGAGGTGTAAATGTAAGCGTGAATCAGGAGGCCGGAAACCGAGCTCACTCAACCACCCTGGGTAACTAAAGGTTAAAAAAGGCCATTCCTTGTTTGTATTGGGTCCAGTTTTGCTTTCGTATTTCAAGATGCTTGAATGTCCATCAGCATTTGAGGATAGAGGAGAAGTGCACGATTCTGTTTTATTTAGGCAGCAGGCTGACCGTATGGAAGGGACATTTTTTCTCTCCAGAGTTCACATAGAAGGCAAACATGCATAAATCATCGCTACTTACAGCTCCAGTGACATTTAAGTAATGCTCAGAACATATTGAAACCCATGAAATTGGTTACTGACAAGCAGTGTTGGCCAAAAGTTCAGCAGTGGTCAACTTTCCTTTCTGGCAAACGGGAATGAACATCAGCCAACTTGTTTCTTGGCTGCTCATGGCAGAAAAGGCTTTAGAATTTTGGAGCGTCTCAGGTGAACTGCCTCAATGAGACGGGGTGTTTCACCATGTCCTATTTTCCTTTCAGGACATGTGTGTGGTGTGTGGGAGTTTTGGTCTGGGTGCAGAGGGCCGTCTTCTGGCTTGTGCTCAGTGTGGCCAGTGTTACCATCCTTTCTGCGTTGGCATAAAGGTAAGCCTATCCTCGAGTTTACAGACCGCACAAACGCTTTGGTGCACGCAAACACCGGCTGCATAGAAGCTCCTCTGTATCATCCTCTCCAGATCACCAAGGTGGTGCTGAGCAAAGGCTGGCGCTGTCTGGAGTGCACTGTGTGCGAAGCCTGCGGCCAGGCCACGGACCCGGGTCGCCTGCTGCTGTGCGATGACTGTGACATCAGCTATCACACCTACTGCTTGGACCCTCCACTGCAGAATGTACCCAAGGACAGCTGGAAGTGCAAATGGTGAGGAACTGTTTATCCATATCTGTCTATCAAAATACTTTTTCACCTCAGCACAACTCAATCAATGTCAATACATGTTGCATGCACTGCAGCTTAGACTCACGCTGTGGTCAACCCAACGGGGGGAAGAATCCTGCTTCAAGCATTGTTTTTCTAGTTTTGTGTTACAATCTGTGGTATTGTTGTTCAGAGGCATTCTCAAAAAAAAAAAAAAAAACTTCCCAAATACCAAAAACACCTTAATTAGTGTAATTTGAGATATGAGAAAACATTAAACTGCACCTCATTCTATACAGTTTGACCCTACTTTATTATAAACAGCCGAGGAATAATATGTTTTACCTTAAGCACAGGGAGTAAATTGAACTAAACCTATATATAAAAATTATAGATG
>OMLF01006134.1:70902-100345 GCA_900302615.1 Holocentrus rufus | reverse complement strand
CGTCGCTGAAACACTGCCACAATATTGGCACAGTTGCCACAAAATAGCTCAATAGTTATACTCGCCATTTATTAGTAATACCGGCATTTAAAAATGGGTATGGACATTGCATTTGCAGTGTTAGAGCAATGTGATTTTTAAATATCATGCCCAGGAACACTGGTCTTTGGCTTATCTATTATTAACTGAAGTTGTAATTGTTAGAGTAGCAGACCAGGGCTGAGTATCCTCCACTGTGCTTTGTTTCGGTTAAAGAGGCAGCGCCAAGGTCTCAGACTCTGCAGGGGCCATTATTTGTCTCTGTAAGAATGTGAAATTCTTTGATAGTGAGGAATTAATTCAGTGACAGTGTTTTAAATTAATTACTCTGCCTGATAAAGGAACAGTGCTTTATGAATAATGAGAGCAATATTTCATATGTTCTAAAAGATGCATACAGTAGAGAAATCATAAGCAGAGATCAAATATTTCCATCCCATTGTAGTGACTGTGAATAAAGCATGACATTCAGGCCTGCATCCAATGTGATCTAGCCAGACTGGAGTGGCCTTAAATATTGATGGAAAGCTGTTATTAGGAATGTACCATGAATGAGTATTGGTTTGATTTGGGTTGCAGAGGGGTATTACTCGCTCTCAGACAGAGGATTCAAGTTCAGGTCAGCCAGCGTCTGCCCTGCTGAAGCATCTTTGAGCAGCACACTGAATCTCTGCCAACTCCAGAGAAGCACGTCAGCATCTGATTTTATAGAGGTAGGCATGTGAAAAGATAATTTTCCTGTGGGGCTTAATACTGCATGATAACGTTGCTGCTTTATTAATAGTTTTGGCTCGGAAAATGCTGTAATCCTGTGGATTGCGTTGGAAATTTGTAAGGTTTGGTTTGGGTTGCATTCAAACTGTCAGACCTACATCAAGCGCTTACTGTAAAAATATAAGATACTAGCTGGAGTTGGGGTCGCATTATATACCCACAAAGTCAGACTTTCATAATCAAAGCTAGACAATTCTCAGTGAAAAGACTCCATCAATTTGGGGTGATATTGCTTCATCAAGGGTGAGAGCAATATAAATCATCCTTTATCAGTTGTCAGCGGATAAGGGTAAGATACCTTGGAAAAGTGAAATCAGCTGGAGTATTCCCCATCTTTTACTGTCTGACTTGAAGGCAACAATGCTGATTGATGCGCTAAGGGTGTGCAAGACCTTGGAAAAAGTTACTTTAACTTTGGTGTTCATCATGTTTCACTGTGCAACTTTATAAGGAAACATGACAATAGTACAGATTGAATGTCTGTTTGATCCATTCGCCACAGATGGGGTGTCTGTCTCTGTGTTTTCCAGTTCCCTGGAGTTGGGGAGGAAAGACAGAAAAAAAAAGACATGAGAAATGGGATCCTGCCTAAGATATTGATTCACTACAACATGAGAGTCCACTGGAGGCCCACAGCACAGCTAGCATGCCAATACCCTCTGAGTGTGTGGAAATGCAGCATTAAAAGCCTACTTTTCTCCTGAGTGGGGGCCACATAGGTGGTCATGTCTTTGTATTGCTCGACCATTATAAACAGGGAGTATGAAACATGCATCCATAATTTTATAGACACCTCCATTTGGTACTGAGGATGCTTTGATGCAAAAGATTTGTCTCCAACCTAATGGCTCTACTGTAATCCATTAATCAATGGAAAAAAGAAGAAGAGATTCAGTTGCTCCTGGAGACGACTTAACTCATTATGCATTAATCTCATGCAACGAATTAGATTTCACAAAGTAGGGCCTGAGTGCAGGGTTTCTTTGTGTATAAGAACAGATTACAGTTAAGAAGAGGTTGACAGTGTGCTATTTACAAGGCAGTTATGTTGAATATGATTGCTTTTGTGTTAAAAACCCTTTTGCAACGGTTGTAGTCAAACACAAGGAACTTAGAGAAAGTTTAGCCAGCAAAAATATCTACTAAATCTATAAGTACAAGCCTGGAGCAGGACAAAATAGGCTGACCATTTCAGAGGAGAAAAAATCTCTGGTTTCAGCAGAGTCAGCCAGATGGAGCAAGTCAAAATGAGTCACAAAGAAGAATGAATCCCTGGCAACAGCACAGTGCCCCTAGGATAATATCCTATAAGGTGGTAACATGGTGTCCAAGCATTTAAGTAGCTAAATTAGGCACAAGCAGAGGTGTGATACTTGCCATTAAGGGCCCATTTCCCAACTTTAACTCCAAAAACTGGCTCTGGGACAAGTGATCAGAGCCTTTGGACCTGAGTTGAGTTTGTCTCTTATATACCACTAATACCTGAATCTGTGGAGACTATTAAGGATGTGTGAAAATAAAAAAAAATAAAAATCACAGGGGAACTAAGAGAAGAAAAGTTGCAAACTATATACTGTAAATCAAAATGAGCTCTGATTTCATAATAAAGTTCAGCCATCATGCCCACTTTCATTTTAGGAAATAACAAAATGGATTCCCTCACAAACTTTCTCTGATTTGAGGGTTTAACTGCAGTACTGGCAATGTGATCTAAAGCGTTGTGGACATTCATTGACTTGTATACAATTGCACATGGGGTGCAAGTTTGGGAGGTCAAGTTTGGGAGAGATCGATCCCACTGAGTGAAAATGCTGCGGTGCTGCTGTTTTTCGCTGTTTTTTGCTGGGGGTTTTTTTTGTGACTATGAAAATGTCTGTTGGTCACCATGTCATTTTAACAGACCGGCTTTTGGCCTGCCACTTAGCAGCAAGAGGCCATGAACGGGAGCTGTGGTTTGAACTGACAGCTGACTCAGGAGTAGTTATTCTCTGGGTGCAGGTTTAACATGCCTCAAAGATAAATAGGTCCAAAATTGATTAACTTAATCTTTAATTTTGTCCATGCATTTAATCTCTGAAGTTGCTGTCATCTCACCCTGCTGCCGACCACTCGCAGCACAGGACTCAGCCAATTATATTCCATGGAGCTGCAGTGAGGGAATGTCATCAGGTCAGTGAGCTCACGCCAGTTCTTATCGGGCCACGCCTCTCCATCCAGACACCTCTGAGCTGGCTGCCACGGCCACGGCTGCAGATGGGTTGCAGCCACTGGCGGCCTGCTGGTGGTACGGGATGGCTTAAAAAGTGCAAACCTTCCAGGCACTTTACATTTACGTCAAAACTGCAAATATTTCAGAACCCTCCTGATAGCTGATAATTAAAATTCAGAAGCATTTAGTCATTATCTACATTTGATGAAAAGCCTGCAGCTGCGTCTGTGTATATGAGCTTGTGTCAAAGACAGACAGACAGCGAGAGAAAGGGAGAAGAAGAAAAAAATCCCCATTTGCAGTGCAAACTATTCAGTTTCAGAAGTTTTGATGGTTTTATAGTGTATATTTAAAATCTATTATACATTTGTAGAAAAAATTTCAAGAATGGCAAGTCAAAATCAAGAAAAATCCTCCCTCTTAAAACTCAAAACATATAAACATATGCATCCACACACTGGGTACACACCCTCTTGCCCCTAGTTGTCCTGCCACCTGCTGCCACCCACTGTTTGTGTGAAGCAGACATTGTTGCTGAAACATCACTAATACTAACTGGTGCACATGAGAGCACATGGCAAGTCAGTTTTACAGTATCTAAGTTCCTTTGTTCCTTACTTCTTCTTCTGCATAAGCTCTTAGTTGGGTTCACTTTAAAATGCAAACATCAAATTACAGCGATTGTAGCAAGGTTTCATCTCTCTTGCATGCTACATTGAACACTAAGGTTGGTCAGATAAGAATGATTGGCACTTTATGGTCCCTGAAGGCGCCGGTGGCATGCATGGTCACACTCAAGTGCTCATCAACAAAGACAGGCACGCCACAGCCTGTCATGTGTCATCAAACTTGATGGAGAGACAGCCCGGCCCGGTGCGCAGGGCCACGCAGAAGCTCCTAGAAGGCTAAAGATACAAGGGCAAGCCGTGCGCAGTCCATCAAAGACTCCTGTCCCCCACTAGACCATTATCGTCAGTCAAGATACAGTGATACACCTGGACAGTCCATGAACAGAAATAAGAGATGTGAAATAGCCACGGTCAGCTGCTTTATCCATTAAAGCTGTCAAAATGGAGGTTGTTGTTGTTTTAATGGTTGATCTTTCCTCTGATGGTGAGGTGGCCGACTATAGAGCTTCGACAGAAAGCCGCGTGGTGACATAAAAAGCACTGACGGGAGAAAAGGATTTGATAGATAGATGAGAGGCGAGAATATGGAGAGCAAAAGATTCAAAGGCACGGAGAGTAGAAAGAGAGAGGGCGGCAGGGACAATTACCTAACTTCAAATCACTGGCTTCCATGACACAATACGGGCAAATACAACCGACTATATACTGCTAGGTGGGATGATAGCTATAACTGCTATCATGGCGTGACACATAAATGTGACACGCATTTTAATTAAAGCAGCGTTGCATGCCCACTTTGATGATAGCCTGTTGAAACACTCCTCTGCAGTCAATAACATTGCACCAACCCTTGGAGTTTATCCCCTGATCATTTGCTGTACTGACTTCAGATTAAATGAGCAACCCTTCCTTATTATACATAGACCTGAGGGGAAAGGAAACCCAGGAGTTGTAGCAGGGGAATGTTAAAAGGCTGTTAACAAAGTGACTCCTGTGTTGATACAAACATCGCAACACTACAATACCCCGCGGCCTTCATAATATATATGAATTGACACTTCAAAGAGACAAGGCTTGTTACCATTACCAAGCTGCCAGAGATCAGCCCGAGAAAATGCACCTATAGACCGATACCCATCTCTGCAGGACAGCGCTCATTAGATGGTTTTAATTAACACACTTGGTAATGAAGATTTTATCGAGAGCAAATGAAAATCCGTCACCATTTTCCATTAGCAGACAAAGTTGTGTCAATTTTCACTGAATAAATAAGCTCATATTTCCCGGCATGGATGCTAATTGAGATACCTCCTAGACAGCTTACCACTATTGACCTCGGCATAACTCTACTTTATCTGGGATCACTATAACCTGTGGCAAACAAGTTGTTTTTCTCCTAGTCCTGGTTTGACAGTAATGCCCTATAGCAGGAAAAGCTCTCAACCAAACAGGGGTAAATTTTTGAAAGTTGCTGAACAGAAAACCGTCTAAAACTAGGTTTGGCATACAACCGGAGGGTAAACAAGGAGTTGACAGACGTTATTTTCCACCAACTTTTGTTGCAACTTTCCAGTATATATCCAATTTCAAGTTTGAGTTTCATTTCCCGCTTTCACTCAGTGGTGCAACATCTTTAGTGAAATGCAATGTTTTTACCTGCTCTCTGACTGGTTTTGGGAAGATTTTACACTATCAAACACGGCCAACTGTATGTTCTCTACTCCCTCAGCAATGGCCAGGAGATGCCAGTGTTTTGGTCATTACTCATTGCTGTCTATAATGGAACAGCAGGTGGGATTACTCACCGAGAAAGGTATACCTGCAGCATTTTGATCCTGCTGCTGGTTTCCTATGGGCTCTGTTTACCGGAGCACAACCAACACATGTTCCTGTTGAACCTCCCTCACCTGAATGTGACCTGGCAAAGCATTACACTTCAATCTTCTCTGTATAATGAGGATTCTGTTGAGAGATGATTTATCTATAACCCATTCAAATCCATCATGCCAAAGTAGATCTAAATGCATCATAACAGCGAATATATAAACATTAAGTCATTAAAACAGGTTTGTGTATAGAGTTAAACACAGCAGCTATAGATGCTAATGAAAAAAAGGTTTAACTTTTCTTGTGCAGGAAAGATATAAACTCAGAGAGAGTAGGAAACGGTGAAAGGGAGGACATACATATATATAAAACTCAGTGTTCTGGAGGAATATAATTCATTGACAGTAGAGGCTTTTGCCAGGCAGATGATTACATTTTCCCAGGACAATGGATATCTGTCCTTCTTATGGGTCAAGGAGAGATGGAGAGAAATAGCAGCTGAGTGAGCCGTAGCAGAAAGTAAGTAAGAGACAGAGGATCTTTGCATTTAATCCATCAGAGCCTCAAAACCTCAGCCTACAAAAGCTGTCTCTGTGAGGGGAATCCTGGGTCCGCTTGATGGCAGCTGCCAAAGAGCTGATAATGAATGTTACAAGAGGGTAGAGGAGATTTTTAACACCCAAACTTTCATTATAAGTAGCCTTTATCTGATCATCAGGCTCCTGCATCTTAAGAAATACGGGCTTTTAGGTTGCCTGTGATTATAAAAACTGCAATACTGAGGAAATGCAAATGCTCTGGCTTTCTATCAACAAAGCAAGGCACACAACAATGGCAAGAGGGGCAGGGAGAGACAAGTAGAGCCATGGGCCAAGAGCTGGCTGCCAAACAACAATAAAAAGCACTTGTGTGTGATAGATCAAGCTGTGAGAGGAAGATGAAGGGCACGCCAGGGTCAGATAGATAGAAATCCTCTGTGATCTCCCCCATCTCTTGCAAAGACCTGCTGAAGCATTACAGGAAACACATGGGGGAGACAGTGCAGAGGGAAGATAGCGAAGACAAAGAGAGACACGGAGGGAGAGAGAGAAAGAAGGAAAAAAGAAAGAAAGAAAGGAAGAAAGACAGAAGAGAAAGAAAGGAGCTAGCTGTGGTATTAAGCAGTTGGGGATCTTGCAGGAGATATGGGAGATGGCTAGTTGACCTCTGGAGCATCGGTGCTGCACGGCTGGCTGAACACAGGGGACCCCGCTGCAAAACCAATCCAGAGAGGGGCTGATGGGGGGGGGACAGGGAGGAGGGCTACTGGGTTAGGTGTGAACCGGGCCTTTCTCACATTAATCATGGTCAGGTGAAACAGTGTAAGAACCCGAACAGCTCCCTCGCCTCCCCACCACCCCGCCTCTTTACTGCACTGTAAAGATGATAAAACACTACAGACCACTGGGGGTTTATAGGAGGACGCTGTAGGACACTATGGATTACTGAGGAGTGGGGGGGTGGGACACTACAGAAGAGTAAGCAATGGTTTCAAAATGGCCCCAAAAAGCTTTGAACTCTTTCATTCTTCTGCTGGAACTCGCTGGCTTTTGCCTCCCCCCAGAAATCAATTACAGAACAGATTTACCAAACCTTATAGGAGTGCGGCGACTGATGAGTATTTAAAAATCTGCCTGCCTCTCTGTGTCTCTCCCCTGCTATGGATCAATAACTCTTTTATACTGTCTATAATTGAAATGCTAGGAGCCTGAGGTGATTTAGTTGGCTTTAATTTCCTCATTCATTATGAATACAAATATGACCCCAAGGACATAAGATCCCAATTCATCTATATACACAAAGACACACACACAGGTGCCCATATCAAGTGAAACATGCATCTATGGAATACATTTAATACAACCATACTTAACATAACATTTAAGAACTTTTCACTGTAAAAAGCAACAACTCAAACTGAACAAAGTATACACTTATGGTACATGTCATTGCATCGAGACATTCCAATTAGCAGCAATCAGTCGTCATAGCGACCTAAACGAGGCTCAATAATCTGCCGTGTTATAACAACCTTTTCTCTAGTCTGGTACAGTTTCCCCTCACAGAGAAATGTGGAAAATACAGGGGGGGAAGACAGGAAAGTGGTGGCAGTATTGTAAAATGAGGAGGAGGAAGAGTGAATAGTGCAACACCTTGTTAAAAGCACCGCTCTGACAGCCAATGCAAGGCTGCAGCTTTGGGTCATTAAATGTGGCTGAAGTTGGAGAGAGTGACAGAGAGAGAGATGGAAGGACAGAAAAAGGGGAGTTTCGGCGGGAGGTGTTGCAAGAGGAGAACGGAGGATCATGTAGAATCGTGCTAACATGACATGTTGGGAGAGGAGGCAGGTATGATAATGAATAGGAGACAAGAGAAGGTGCCTGGATTTAGAGCTTCCTACCGTCTCATATAAACCAGATTCTTTACTCAAACACTGATACTGAAACCTTGCCTTGTCTCATGCAATTTGGAAATGAGCACAGTGTCTTAAAATGCAAATGAGATGCTCCATAAACAAACAGGAAACAGGCAGAAGTTTGACATTGAAGCAGCACTGTGCAAAGTAAGGGCATGGAGGATACATATATACATTTTACTTTGTCTCTGAGTTTAAGTTTTTCTTACTAATCTGGCTTTATCTGCCTGACCAAAGTTTTAGTTGCAACATTAACCCAAACTGTAACCAATGTTGTTTTACTTGCTTAAATTGAACCATTACCTAATTGTACTGATTGATTGATTGATTGATTTTGTGCCATTTCTGCTTTATTGGATAGTTATAGTGCAGAGAGACAGGAAATACAGGGCATTATTATTAACATAAAAATTTTCAAATTTACTAATTAAAATGATTTGTAATAGAAGGCATTTTATTTCATTATACTGTTTGCTATCCATTACCATGCTTAGTCAGTGCTCACTATCTTTTTAAGGAAATGTACTACTGACCTTGTTTTGAATGTCTGATGTGTGTTTTTTGTTTGGTCATTGAAGCTGCAACAAATTGCCCTTTCAGGGATAAATAAAGTTTGAATCAGAATCTGAATCTCTCTCTCTGAAAGCCTAATTCAGCAATTCACTCAGGTGAAACTAGCAGCTATACACCGTCACTGATGGACACGGCACAGAGGCTATTTGTCAAATGATGTCTGGAGATGAATGACACTGAACTAAGCAGTCCACTGGTGATGTTAAGTAAAAAAAATAGTAGTGCAATTGTCTGTTTATCAAAATTGTGCTTTGATTCAGCAGCTGCCTGTCAGCACTGCATAATCAAAGAACTCGTGTTGAGCAAAGATATTGTAACCACATGTACGTGTATGCACACACACACACACACACACACACGAGCAACGCTGTGATCAGACAAGCAAGTGAGTGATCTTGGCGCTGTATGAAATCTGCACCAAAGTAAAGTCATTTTAAGCTGTTATTTCACGACTTTTCTTAACATACACATACAAAAAATGCCGAGCTCCTGACTTCAGGCACCTCTGGTGTGTACAGCCATGAACACATTTAGGTCGCACGTTTGGGTAAACCAACTGGGAATTTTCTGAGTTCTATAATCGCTGAGCATTAGTCAGCCGTGGCCTTCAAAACGCACTGTGCCTTAATTCAAATGACCCCAGTAAATGTCAAAGGTCGCTCCTGTCACTCTGAGACCCCAAAGGCATTATGTGTACACTAAGAGCACGCTCACGAGACTTTCTTTGACCTATATATAACATCAGAAAATATTTTTTACCCTGCTCAATCTTCAATCATTCAGTCCCAGACAAATTTTCTGTCACGGACACTAACTCAGGCAAATAGCAGAAATGAATAATTCAAAAGCTGACCCAGCCTGTCAGGGAGAGTGTTACTCCACTGGTGTTTGGAGGCCATCTCAGATAGCTTTGTAAATCCAACAGTCACCACCTGCCTAATGAATAAGAGTGTAGATAAAATACTTCAACAGCCGTTACATTTGAAACTGAGCCTCGTGATCCTTTAAATCTCCGAGCACTTCGCCGGATTCAAGAACACACCCCGAGCGCAGGAAAGTGTCCGATTCAATTTCAGCGCTGCAGAGACTAATACGACCTACAGTACGATCCGCTGTCAGAGGGTTTACTTACGCTTTGACATATTTAAAACATTCCCCGGCTTATTCCATCTGTACTGTTAAACAAAATCGGTGGGGAATTCTGTATACATTTTCTAACTCGGTTTTCTGTGTGTCATTTAATGGACTTCAAATACTTTGCAGCAGTGCTGTTCCATTTCCCTACTCGACGTCTTCCCATTTATCCGCTCCTCCTCATATATAAGGCCCTTTCCTCTGCACTCTTGAAAGAAGTACACAAATAAGAAGTGGGTTCTGGGTAGAGAGAAGAGGTAATGTTACAGTAAAAGATTGTAATGGAATGAAATGCCTCAAACAAGATGTACTTTGAATTGACTTACAACTCAAGTTCACTCAGGTTCAGTGTTTCTACTTTGCCTGGCAATTTTGAGAAAAAGGGAAAGTACTACCTACTCTCCGTCTTTCCAAATGCTAAAAGCGCTGCTTTTAGCAACAACGGAAGAAGGGGGTAAAAAAAAAAAAAACACAGCTTTTAATCTATGAAAAACCTGACAAAGATGGAGGCCTTCCACACAAGCTTTCGAGAGTTTCAAAGTCATCCTATCAAGGAGGGAAATCTAAAGCAGAGTGTCTGGGGAACACAAACACTGGAGGGAGAGGACTCTCATTTGGCATTTGGCAGTCATGTTCCCCAGGCTGATGGATGAAGGGAGAAACTCATCTCATGACTAATTATTTATCTTCCCTCCAGAATTGTTGTGTCTGGGGGCTGGAAATAACACAGCCCTCTGCTCTGACCAAGTAGTAAACAAACTGGAATGATGAAGCTGAATGAGCCTTTTCTTTCTCTCTCACAACACTGTAGAGCAAGGCTGCCATACAAACCCCCCACGGGCCAAATTTGGCAGATCATATGTTTCCCATTCCTATGGTTTCCAAACAGTAATAAGAATTTGTGTAGGCTTTATTTATTTTTCCCCCCATTTTATCATATTAAGAATAATTTTAGGATAGGGCTAAGTGGCTTCTAACAAGCCATAATTAAGTGATGCCCCATTAGATCTGTGGTTTTTTTTTTGGATTCTGGTACCGTCACTAATGATGTAATATCTTTTTCATGCACTCTTATGTATTGTAACACACCCCTCTGCTGCAGTCTAATGTAAAACACAACATTTCCAGAACAGCATATATAAAAGCTTTCAAGATCTGGGAATAAAGTGAATCTCAGTTGTGTCTCGTTTGCAAAATGTGCATTTATTTAAATGAAATATTGCAAATTATCTCTCTCTGTTAACTTAACACCACAGCAATTGATGTCCACATTTCTAAATAATTAATGTCCAATCGCATAATTTGGCCCAGCGTCGACCACATATATTACTCTTTATCACTTGGACCAAACACACTGGGCACATGTGCTGCAGATTTTAGTCTTAACTGTATATTTTCACTCAGTTCAAACCTGAATAGACGGTGAACAGGAGGCATTCGACTCAAGTGGATGGATGTCTGTGTCCTCTGGCACTTTGAGCTCCTCTAATCACATATTCATGTATTCAGGGTGAGGAGAAGAGAAGAGCAGCTACAAGTGAGAGCCCGATGGGTCATAGTGCAGGGATGAAGGGAAGAAAAAAGCGCCGGTTGAGAGATGGAAGGATTGCGGAGAAAAAGAATGGGAGGGGAAAAGTCCTGACTCCCTCTCATCCTGAGATGAACCCATCAGGGGAGCGTGCGGAGGAGAATAAAGGCTGGGGTCCTGGACCACCGCACAGACCAGGATCAAAGGGAATCCCCATCTGATCCAAATGTCATTTGAATGTTTTATGACTGCAAGGTAATTCAGGTGTGGCTTGAATAAGACGTGGCTCAAGAGCACGGCTGATCAGAGCCGGCCTGTCATCATCAGATGGGAGCCCCCACACAGGAGAGCTTTATTCTGAACACACGCACATATACATATTTCATCAATCTAAGCATACACATACATAACTTAGCTTGAATAATGATCGGATTTTAATTCTCTTCTCTCTTGTTCCATTACATATCGATATCTTTAAGTCACTGGGATCATTAGTCACGGTGAATGGTTGCTATGGCTGGCTACTGCAAATAGAGAACATTTTTATTAATAATGTCAGCTCTGAAATATTGTGACATGCAACACATACAAAAACCCGCTTATGCACATATGCACACATATTATCCATATAAAATATCCAGCATAAATAAATAGATGTTCCCAGCTCCATGGAGATAGATTAACTTGTATCACTGAGAGAGGAAGTACAAAGCACATCCTTTTGTTCAATTTACCAACAATCAAGCCATCTTCATCTGCTTATGATTCACATCTGCATGACTGAAGAGCACATCTGGATAAATCAACACTCAATATTGTATGTCAGCGACACATCAAGTTCATGTGATGGGAGATGAAGACGTACAGAAACATAAAAACAAACACAAACAAGCTCTTTCAAGCTCTGACAAAGCCCCTCGAGATGCAGGAAAGCTACTGTGTTTCGACTGGAGCCTTGTTCTCTCAGAGGAAAAGAAGCGCAAGAAGAGTGTCTTTACAGTTTATTATGCAGATTCAGTCACTAAGCTTTCTCATGTGATGCAAATACACACACACACACACACACACACAAAGACATTCATGTATATAGACATAATACTTTCTCACTTCCATACTTTCTCACTTCAAGTGTAGATAGATTTTAAAGACTGAGCAGGAAGAAAAACAAGGAGGTCAATAGGTAATTAGGCAGGTGTGGTCATATGTGTGGAGGGAATGGACAGGTTAGACAGGACAGGTGACAAGACTATATTTGATTTGACTGGATTTATATATTAGATTCAAAGGCAAGCAAATAGTTGAGTGAAAAGAACAGATTTATAAATGCACTCATATAAATAACTGTTCATGAGCCTGAATGTGGAATCTTGCATCTTACTAACTTAGTTGTAATAGATTAAAAAACACATATTTAAATGTGGGTCATCGGTGAGTTATCCCTTTAATGGGTTAACTTGTTGCAGGAAGACAAAGTGGGAGGGCCTAGCACTCTGGATGTTGAAAGTGAAAGTAAAACAGAGCCAAGTTATATGTGATCCTCTTTCACTCTTGTGCTTTACACGTTGGAGCGCACTAAACAAAACCGACATAAACCAGGTAAAGCTGCATTTTGTTGCTTGTAGTGCCTGCTTTAATTTTTTTTGTTTGAGTTACTTTACTATCACAGTTTAGTGTGTGATTTCACACACTGTCAACAGGAAATTTGGACGTCTTGAATGTTGGCCTAATCTGTCTCTTCATTTCTCCTTTGATTTTGTTCACAGACATGGCTTGTGCCAGCAGTCTCATGACTGAAGAACAGTTCCTTTGTAGTATCTGCCTTGATGTGTTTACTAACCCTGTGGCTATTCCTTGTGGGCACAACTTCTGTCTCAACTGCATCACAAACTACTGGGACACCAATAATGTATGTCTATGTCCACTGTGCAAAGAGACATTCTACACAAGGCCAATGCTTCGAGTCAACATTTTCATCGCTGAAATGGCTGCAAAGTTCAAGAGAACAGTTGAAGAGAAATCGTCTTGGCAGCAACATGCAACACCAGGGAATGGAAGTGTGCTCTGTGATATCTGCACTGGGGCAAAGCTCACAGCCCTTCGAACCTGCCTGGTGTGTCTAATGTCGTACTGTGACACCCATCTGGAGCCTCATCAGAGAATTCCAGCCTTAAAGAAACACAAGCTGATCCAGCCTGTGGAGAATCCTGAAAGCAGACTATGTAAGAAGCATGACAGACCTTTGGAGCTGTTCTGCAAGGTGGATGAAACGTTTGTGTGCGAGTCCTGCACTGAGACAGACCATAAAACTCATAAAACAGTGACTATAGAGGAGGAGTATAAAATAAGGAAGACCCAGCTGGAAATTACGAATGCAAAGATGCATCAGATGATCGAGGAGCGAGAGCGGAAAATTTCTGAGATTCAACAATCTGTAAAGACCAGCAAAAATAATGCAGATGGAGCAATGTCATACAGCATGCACGTGATGACCGCTTTGGTGGACTATATCAAGAGAAGCCAGGCTGAACTCACTGGGGTAATTGGGGCGAAGCAGAAAAAAATTGAAACACGGGCAGAAGGCCTCATCAAAGAACTGAAGGGAGAAATTATGCAACTTGTGCAGGAAAGCAATCAGCTTAACCAGGTTGTCCTCTATGAAGACCACGTGAAATTCCTTGAGAGCTTCCTACGTCTTACCATGGCTCCTCCTCAGACTAAGGACTGGTCTGATGTCACTGTTGACAGTGACCACTGTACCGTGCAGACAGCCGTGGCTCAACTGGAGAGGATGGTCATGAGCGAAATGAAGGTGTTGTGCGATCCTGACTTGAAGAAAATGCAGCGGCACGCTGTGAATGTGATTTTCGATCCGGACACGGCACATCCCTCTCTCACTGTGTCTGAGGACGGGAAACAAGTCCAGTATGGAGACAAAAAGAGGGAACCCCCGAAGAAACCAGAGAGGTTTGATCATGTCCTTAATGTCTTGGCAAAAGAGGGCTTCTCCTCAGGGAAATCTTATTACGAAATAGAAGTTAAAGACAAGACCCAGTGGGATTTAGGCGTTGCCAAGGAGTCCATCAACAGGAAAGGGGACATAAGATTGAGTCCAAACAATGGATACTGGACTGTTTGGCTGAGGAAGGGAAGTGAGTACACAGCCAATGCAGGCAATGCTGTTATTCTCCCTCTGAGGGAGAAGCCCCAAAAGGTTGGGGTGTTTGTTGATTACGAAGGGGGTCAAGTGTCTTTTTATGACGTGGAAGCACAGGCTCATATGTACTCCTTCACCGGCTGCACCTTCACTGAGAAGCTCTTTCCATTCTTCAGCCCCTGTGGTAATGATGGTGGCAAAAACTCTGCCCCTTTGATCATTACTCCTGTCAAGTACAATGTGTAGCTTTCTCAGGGGAGATGGCAAGCTAGAGAGAGAGAGAGAATGCATGTATTAGTGTGTGCAAAAATGTTTATCTGTGTAACTCAAGCCCTCCGTCCTGTATCTCCCATCCATCAGCGTCACTCCTGACCCTCTGTCACTACGTGGCGTCTCTGTCACAGGCACACTGACATCCAGCTGTAGATCTCCAGAGACCCCACTCAGCCAGCAGCACATTCACCACACACCCTCACACAGCTCTGTGGCAGACTGGCACAGCCATAGATCTCCTTGGATTACAAAAATACCTCACTTATGACACGGTAAGCAGGCCATTAATTTTGATACTTGAAAGCAGCCTGTGCCTGCAGAGGCGTCTTTACAAGCACCAGACCTGAGCCAAAAAGCATTAGCAAATAACTCATAGCATTTGTTTTGGCCTATTTGGAGGGCCACACAGGTGGGCTAGACTATATAAGGTTTTGGTGATCACTCAATGTGATATCTTAGTGCTTAAAGCAGGTTAAAATAAACTAAAGAATTATTTACAAGTACCATTTGACCCATGTGGGATAAACCCCCAAAATAGATTCCAGGACAACAGAACTCAACGTGATCCACACTAGTGCACCTGCTATGCAAAATAAACGTACACTCTGGTGCAACATAGCAGTGATACACTGAATCATTTGCAAGAGATTAAAGGACCCACACTGTTATGTCTTCAAGGTTTTGTATCAAATATGCTGTATAATGGCTCAGGTAAGAATAATAGCTTTCATGATGTTTTGTAAATCAAAGTAGTTTAACTAAAGGGGTTTTTATTGACTGAATTTGAAGACCTCACAGGTATAACAGCAACAATACTGGACCCCTGACTGTCAGACAACACCAGCTCATCTAATTCAAATGAGAAAGAAACTGCTTCATCTGAATATTTTAGCAAATGTTAACCATGGAGAGGCAATCAATAATTTGTTCTGACCACCTGATAACTTGATTCATTTGTCTGTTTATGGAGATGGTTTATTTAGTTTAGACATATTACTTGACTGAAACTTTGTTTGTCATCACACATGCTTACTTTACTTTACCAGATCTCTCTTAAAAGAGCTTCTTCATCTCTGTAACACTTGATGATTAAATAAGAACTAAAGCTACTTGACTAAAGAGAGAAAGTAAAGAGACCGCACACTAGGTGGCATATGTTTTGCACAAGTATGCACATGTTTATGTAGGTGTGTTGAATAGCGCTAGAAAGGATCTCATTCCCATGTTTGAAATGCAATAATGTCACCACATTAAAGAATAAAATTAATTTTGGGAACTGAAAACCATTATTTTCTCCTTTTTTATCTCGACCACACACTTCCACAGGAGAATTAGAGCTGATAAACAGCCTCAAAAACCTCAAACAGGAATCCTGACAACAAAATGAAGATTGCCTCAATACGCAATTAAAGCACATCTGTCACTTTGCAAAATATAAACAAAAGTTGGAGAATCTCTTGACAGCCGGAGACACCCTCAACATTCTTAGCAATTTTTCCACCAACCACATGCAAAATAACCCATTAGTTTTCTCTCCGGCGTGATTTGAAAAACAAAAATGATGTTAATTCTCCCTTTCACAAACACGGAAACGTGGGAAATGAGATTTTAATGATTTGACTTGCATAATTGGATGCCACGTCTCCAGTGATTACAGGGTATCTCCAAAATGTGTTTGGAGATATATGGGTGATATATGACTTTAATTGTGTGAGGAACCAGGGGGATGACAGCTTGAGACAACAGAGGTGTGCGCTGTTTTACTGCTCTCACTTTGGCAAAACAACTATAAGAGTTCAGAATTTGTGTGTGTGGAAACAGGCTGACAGATATCATGACAGAGTTTCTGGTTTGACATCGACCTTTTTTGTGATGCTGAATCAGTTTCCTGGAGGAGGTGGAGCTGGGAGAGATTCAAAGTCTTGCTCAAGGACACTTCAGCAGGGAAGATGCTTGTTAAATTCCAATTCCCAGCCTTCCAGTTGAAAGCCTGTCTACGTGCTTTGATAATATATTTTTATTTACTGAATTAGCAAGAGACTGACCGGTCTGCAGGGCTAGTCTTTAATTAGCTACTTTTTCAATTATTTCAGAGCAGAGTTCATTGTTCTGCCAGTAAAAAAGTGAGCTAATTAGTGCTAATATTGTAAAACAAGATGTTATGTGGTGGCTATACCAGAACTACAAAGACAACACTCTTCTTGTCTTTTTCCTCCCAATGTACTGAACAGCAGGGTTCAATATAGGTTCAGCGGCACTTTGTTAAGTAATCTTATTTCTACATTAGCTCAGACTGAAAGTGAACATACATGAGATTGGATTGTGACAAGAAATCTGTGTTACAAATCTGAACAGGCCTCTTTTCATCTTTCATACTTTACAAAGCATAGCCTTAAATATATTACAGCATTATACTTGTACTCAGATGCACTCGGTAAAATCAAAATAAATATGTGATATCGGTGAAATAGCCTGTGCAAACCAGTGGCATGTTAGTGGCATATTATCACTCAGCAGAGAGTATACTACAGTATCAGAATGAGGGACCCCAGTATCACACAGATGATGCTCTATGCTCTCATCACTTAACAGGTGAGGCAAACAACCAAATTTGCCAAAAACACCTTTCAATTATATTCTTAGTACCTTAATTTGTTTAGATTTTTTCTATCTGTCATTTGGTGAGAGTATTCCCCTTTGTTTTTAAATGGTGGATATCTCACTTTGAAATAAAACACTTTTCATTTGTCATTTTGACTGAATATACAAATTTTCTGATGCAAAATACCTCACCTCTGAAGCTGAAGTGGTTGCAATGAACCCGGGCTCAAAGTGGTTAGCCAGGGTTTTAAATGTAGCAGCACTTTCAATCTGTTACAGTTAAATATTGTCATAGAAACAGGCTTGATTTAAATGGTGCTTGAAACTCATTCAAGCCCAACAAAGACAGTACTTGGTCTAAGATTTCTGCTTCAAGCTGCGTTTCACATTAAAACCACAATTTAGTTACGATCTTGCAGTGTGGAAATCACTGTGACTTGATGCAGCTAGTGCAGAGAGACAGCCACTGATTTGTCCTGCTCCCCAAGAACACATCATATGTAACTGCTATTGATCCAGGCATTGATCAGAAATCATCCCCTTGAAACAGACCAGCAGTTTTTTAAGTGCTCATTCTCTTCCCTTGCTCCAGCTTAAATACAAGCGACCTGCAGAAAGAAGAGCATCTTAGACTCCTGTGTGATGCCGATATCAGCGGAATAAGGACAATTCAAGCAGTCTCTCCAGGGCCTTGGGGCAGTGTTTTTTATAGACCGTTTGAAAAGACACATTGGTGAGGAGAAGCACAAAAAGCAAATAATGGAAAGTGTATTATCTAACTTTACAGGGAACCTGTATAAATAAACCAAAAACTGTTTGCTAATGAAAAGAGGGTAATGTGCTGGAGTATTCAGTGTCTCCATTTAACCAGGCCTAAGGCAGAGAGAGACGCAGCATTCAGAGCACTCTCCTCATTCTTCTTTCATTCACACCTAACGAGTCACTGCACACCAACGGAGCACAGCTTTCTCTTATTAAGCTGAGTGTGCATGGTAACTTCATTAATTACTTTCCAGCTGTTATATAGTTGCGCTCATTAGTAGAAATGGCAACTACAGTAATAAGAAATATTGTTTTACTTATATTGATGATTGTTGTTGCATGGTCGGGATATTCATCAACTGGTGTTATTTTTTGTGCTGCAGTTATTCTTGTATAGCATTATAGCTCTATAAAGAGTCCATTCATATGTATATAAAATGAGTCCGTTAGCCT
Source organism: Holocentrus rufus (assembly GCA_900302615.1). Lineage (NCBI taxonomy): Eukaryota > Metazoa > Chordata > Actinopteri > Holocentriformes > Holocentridae > Holocentrus > Holocentrus rufus. The sequence continues at coordinate 81,934 of OMLF01006134.1, read as the reverse complement.
AGTTTGCACCCACAGTCTGTTAGTTTGATGCAGTTTGCAACTACTATGGTTCTGAAACTGCCATACTGATGTTTGTTACACTTATATCAAAGTTTGTTAGACTACTGTATGTACACATAGATACAGCCTCGCAGGAGATTTGAGTCTGGGGAACTGTGTGTGAAAACTACAGTAAGCATATCATTTCGAGTGTGTGTGTGTGTGTGTGTGTGTGTGCATGTGCATCTGTGTCTGTGTTTCTGCAGGCGCATATGCATCCGTCCTGTGTGGATCTAATGAAGTGCCAAATGTAATAAGATGGATCTATCCATTAGGGTTCCTTAACGAGACTGAATCCACACGGCTGCTAATGAGTCAGTGCTTCATCAAGCCTCCTCAGAGATCTGGAGGTCCCGACTGAGACTGGAGACAAACTATCAACCAGGAGTCAGACAACATCAGACCCTCTAAGCTAGTAAAGCCGCAGCTCCAGATGCTCTACACCTCAGTCATTTAGCTGCTGGGCCTTCAGGGACCGGCTTCAAGCTAGTAAGCAGCAATAGCTGATAGCAGACACCAGAGTCATGACAGGCCGAGGGAACACTAATCTGTAATCATTGATCTGCCATTATTGAGCAATACTCATTACCCTGATGAAAGTATGCTCTACAGAGGACTATTGTTATGTGCTATTATTAGCTTTCTGGCTTTCCTTCTGTGCTAAGCAGCGTGTTGTCTGTCTAGCACCACATACCACGCACCAAGAAGTGGCTGATAAAAGAGGGATTGTGAAATGACGGCTTCCACATTGAACGTATAGAAAATCAGCATGTGTTAGACAGATACTCAAAAGGTTTATTTTATTGTAAAATTTCCATGGCCCATCAAACTAAATAAACAGCCTTGCATGGTACAGCATTAAGGCATGGTGTGTTTTCATCACCAAACCTGCAAATCCTGGAATAGCAGAGATGGAGCAGTCTATTTTTGAGACATTTTAAGTAGATTTTCTCACCTACCTCTCATCATCAGTAAAATCATTTAACACATATACACTTTCATCTCACATGTCATGTGTGGCTGCCAGTTGGATAATTAAATGTAAGTGTCGGAATTATAAAAACAACATTTCTCTGAACCACATTTTCGTTCTTCTTAACAGATTTCCTGACGATACTCTTAACAGGAACATAAAAAATTGCAGAAGTGTTAGATAGATGCTCCAAGTCTGACAGAATATGTACTAGTGAGAATGTGTGCAGCTACAGGTTTCCTCTAAGGTTTTGCTGGTTTGACTGGGACTCAGGCTGCAAGTGAATGCAAATTAAATGCAGCAAGATCTTGAGGCTGTGCAGACTAGGTCTCTACAGAGTGTGAAAACACAGCAGAGAAGAGTAATACTCTTCAGGCTTGGAAAGATGTACATCTTAGCCTATTCGCACATCCATTCATACATGCCAGGCCATCGGAGTAGGATAACTAAACATGACACGCTGTGCACTTAAAATATTGCAGCACACTTATATTGCATATGTAGACTCATAATGGCACAATTACTGTGAAAGTGTTCATGGCTTCAATGCCACTTGCTTATTGACAGAGAAAAAAAGAATGGATGAGTGGCTTTTTTTTCTCTGTCTCTAAGACGGTGAGAGAAAATGGGTGGTTTTTCCAGCGACAGATTAGATTTGTGCTCCACCAAGGCTTTGATCTTAAGGCTTTTTGACAGGCTTTAATCTGAACAGAGTACACACAGACACACACACACATACACATACATATAAACACGCACATACACACACAAGTATATATTCTTTTTTCACTGAAGCCTCTGTGTACAAAACTGGACTTCTTTTATTCTCAGCTGTCTATTTATGGTTTTGAAAGAAGACTAGAGCTGAGGTTCAGTAAACTCTATTCCATCTTCACTGCTGTTCAAACTTAAGACCTTCCTCCAAGGATCCAGAGAACTCTATTGTACTGATTAAAAATAAATGTTAAAAACATCTGAAACTATTTAAACCTTGTCCGTTTTTCTTCCCTTCTATGCCTATTAAAGCTGTGATCACATAGCAAGCTTTTTTTTTTTTTTTATGCACCTGCACCTTTTTTAGTTGTTTTTACTGGCTTGGTCACAGCAGGTGCAAGTTTCCTCCAAACTATGTGCCTTGCATTTTTGTGACGCATTTCAGGGCACTCAGAGTTGAGTGTGTCTGAGCTTTAGCTGCAGCACGCATTACATCAAAGCCATTTTCTGGTCAATTAACCAATCAAAAGAAGGGATAAACCAGAATGATCAACAAGGAGAAATGAGAGAAGAAAGTGATTTTAGTCGTCTCACAACACCATGAGCTGTGGGATCAAACAAAGAATTACTGCCATGGCAGATAGAAAAAAATTTGCAGCGCCTAGAGGTATGTAAGCAGCCTCTAACAGTTTCCTGGTGAGTAACATTAACCGCATCAGCATTCTCCATTCATGAATGGGCCCCTTGTTACTCCAGGTTAGCTAGCTAACTCTAATTAGACATCTTCCCAGGTAGCGTGCTGACTCAGCCCGTTTTCACCTGAATATCGGGACAGTCGGCTCCGACTTCGCATCAGGAGGCGGTTTATTGGCTGCGCCTGGCAAGCGTGAATCAACTGCACGTCAAGCATAATTATAAGACCACTGTCGGTAAACCGCCACTGCGCCGAATGTATTTTCTTTGTCTTTGAGAGCCCACTTAGCAAAAAAAGCCCTAAGATGAAACTGAATAGGTCCAGAGAGTGAATCTGGCCTGGTGATGTCAGTATAGTTCTAGCATGCACAATCAGGTCAGTTTCCTCGGGACGATTTTGGCGAGTCATTCAAAGTGAGTGTGGCCCTCGTCTCGCAAAGTGAAGTCAAAGACAAGAAACATTTGTTCTGTCCTGCTGGAAATGACCACAATCAAGCCAAATCACTTCTACTACTTGTGTGGAAAGTTGCTGTCAAACTTTGTGTTAAGTAGTGACGAGAATGACAAAACACTCTTTTGCTCTCGTTGCTTCTAGCAACACTCACGGCTGCACTTTGTGTTTGAGCATGAAAATAGAAAGCCTCCTATCTGATCACAGACTAACATGATCAAGATTAATGCATCGTTGTGTCAGCTTCTACACTGCTAACCCCACCATCGGCTAAATACAATCATCTATCTTCACAGAGAACAAAGCAATGATAGGAAAAAGATCAGATGCTAACTGGAAAAAAGCTATTTCAAGCTTATCAACAGCTTGACCATGTAATTGGTGGAGAGAGATCAATGTTAAATGTAACAGAATAATTGATAATAGACCCTGAGGAAGTTGTAGATGAAAAAAAAAATTTAAAAGTTGGTTGTTTTTTCCATGTTTATCCTAATATAGTTGATGGTCATCGCTGGTAACAGCCATAAATTGTTAAGAATGAATAACTATGTAGTTCTGACAGGTATAGAGAGGCTGAAAGTATCTCTAGTGAGTTAGCTGTGCCCCGCAAGTACTGAGATTAGTTGGTTTAGACCCCCTGTGTATCTCTGCCAGATTGTAAATCCAGACCAATTAGTGTCACCAAGACAGAAGAGAACATGGAGCAACACCTCTCTGTCTTAAGGGCCCTCTTCTTTCTACTGCTCATAATGCAATTAATTAGAAAGCCCTTCTTTAATTAGACGGCACACTGGCACTGATTAAAATAGGGCTCATTTAGTGAGCACGCGCATATGCACACACTCATAACAAATAGACACAAACTGACATGTGGCACAATACAATACATGCACATGCAAGCACACACATACACACACACACACACACAACACTGTTCATTGCATGACAGGTCAGTATGCATGAGAGAGTGAAAGGGAAGTGATTTTTGACCGGTGGTCCTATTGGCATGGTGAGAGTCAGGCAAACGTAAAATCTCAGCTGTGCAGCCTCCTGGTTTTAGCCGTCTGACCTCCAAACAGTCCAGACAAGCAGAGCCTCGGGCTACAGCAAGCTAATCAAAAACAGCAAAAACCAAACAAGGCCACCTCTTTCGGATTGTCTCAAAGTAACAGGATTATACTTTATCTCTTACTAGCAGCTATTTGATGCTGTTGGTGTTCAAATTGCATTCCATCAGCCAAAAAGTCAAATTAAAGAGAGAATTTTTATCATAACACCAGGTAGGACCTGTGTAATGCTGTCACAGTATTATTGCAGAATAGCAGGTAAAGGTTCCATTTACTGCGATACAAGCGAGGTAGTATTATCAGTACCTGGAGGCAGGCTGGGTCTTTTCCGCTTCTTGCTGTTCTCAGCACTGTTTTCCAGAGAAGGACACTCTGACACCAGCGGCCCGCTGGAGTTGTTGAACTGGAGAGGGTCATTGTTTGTGGAAGGGTCAAAAGGCAGAGCATTGAGCCCTAACAAATAAACAAGAAATATGTCAGAGATATCATACTGTATAAAAGCTGTGGTTCACTGCAAAAGCATCTACCTTAAAACCACTGTGTGGAATATTCACATCAATATACGATTCTCAAAGCAATTTAAATAGCATAGAATATGGCTACAGCAAAATTAGTCCATCACGTTGCATATTGGGTATATATCACATCGTCCCAGGATATGATCTGGCACAAAAGGTGCACTGTGGTTGAAGTTACAACACTGCTGAAACAAACAGAATGACCACGTCATAAACAACTGATCTACTCCGCTACAGCTCTGTCCCAATTCAGGGACTGCGGCTTGCGAAGGTTGCATTTTTAGACAGCATACGTCATAGCTGCTTGAAAAGGCTGTCTCAATCCAAAGTGTCCTCCGAATGCAGCCCACGAACGCAGTGTCCTCTGCTGTCCTCTGTGTCCCAAAATTTCACACAGTTGTCATTTTGAGAAGCCAGAGTGGTGGCAAATGTTGAAAGAAAAACTGAAGACCTCAAATACAAATATAAACGCAAGTTGCTGCTTATAATACTACTCATTTAATAAATAAATAAATAAATCCAGCAAAATTAAAGATGAAATAGTAGCCTCATCTCATATTTTTCATTAGCTAAATAAATGGGCATAACTAAGTATTTAATTAATAGTTGTAATAAAAGTTAAGTAAAGTAGTGATTAAATTGATGATTTGGGGAAGCCACATTGGTTCACTGTGAGTGCACAACAGGTATTTATGAGCGCGGCACGGGTTCAATTCCAGCCTTCATTCATTCTCTCTCTCTCTGCCTTGTATTTCCTGTCTCTCTCCACTATAACTGTCCAATAAAGCAGAAATGCCTATCCCCACCTCCCAAAAAAACACACAAAAAAACAAAACATAAACAAACAAAAAAAGAGGATGATTTCAGTTATGTCCAATTTTGAGGGCCAACAATCTTTGTTGTGGAGGAACGTGAAACAGCTGTTCCATCTCGTGAGGCTACATTGGCAGGAACCTGTCATGGACTCTGCCAGAAATTCCTGCTCGACCTAGTTTCTCTCTCTCTCTCTCTTCCTCTGTGTGTTTTGTGTTTGTCTGTCTGTGCTCTTTTTGTCTCTTTGCAGTTCCCGTAGTTCCCACCCACCTGTGAGTCCACCTGTCGCCTGTCTGCATTGCTTCCCCCCAAGTCTGTCTGCTACACCTTCCTGCACGCCTCCTGGTCACCTCGTCATCCAATCATCTGCTTGCCCGCCAGTTCTGCTACTCACCTGTTGCTTGTTTGCTCATTAGTCTCCGTAGTATTTATACCTGTCTCTGTGCACCAATTCTCTGCCAGATTGTCATTTGTGCTCATGCCAAATACAGATCCCACCTGTTCTGTGCTTGTCTGTTATGGCCTCAGCCTGTAACTTTGGATTTGCCTTTGCATCATGACTTTGTACCTTTGCTTGTATGGCCTGACCTCTGGATTTGATCTTTGGAACAAACTGTTGTATGAACCGCCTGAACTGCTCAGTGAAGTCGCTGCTTTAACTCTACTTCTGCCTCCTGCCTGTGATTCTGCACCTGAGTCCTTTCCTGACCTGTGACAGGAAACCGCTGATGATGAAAAGGGGGAATCCTCAGTAGACCGTCGCAATTAGCGATTGCTAGCTAGCTGGAAGGCCAAGCCATCGGTCCTGATGAAGACTGATGGCCAGACTGATTTCACAACAGGATAACAGACACAATAAATGACGCTGTTGTTACACAGAACAGCTTTGCTAGCTCAGTCTATTCATTAATAAAATATTCACCAGCAAAAATACTGTGACACAGATTAACCAGTGTGGTTGCCAAGCTATACTACCCAACACTGGCCAAGCAAACATGACTAAATATACCATGGGGGATCATCATTTGACTGATAGACCACTTGACCTGAACTGGCTCTCTGATGAGCACAACTTGTCAAAAATCCCAATCCTCCTTATATAGGTTTATTCCAGTTCTGTTATTCGGTTTAGATTATCTGTATACATGTTTGCCTTTTCTCTGCAAAGCCACTAGTGCGACTCAGCAGGTAGCAGCATTAAGATTTTTACAGTCCTAGAGCACAAAATGACCATCCTTCCAGCCCAGACTCTTTATGGACTTACAGGCCACTGTAAGCTGCCAGAAACCTGTCAACATTACTGTGTGCCTTGGTTGCTGAAATGGGTCAATAAAAGTCATCAATTACTTGATGCCCTTTTAATATTCTGATTAATATTAACATTCAGTTACCCAGACACACACCTAGTCTTAATTAATCTTAATCTTTTCATCAATATCAAAATAAATGCATATTAACTAAACAGGCCTCATGGCTAGTGCAACTGTGCTAAAATCCTCTTGTTTATAAGGCTTGACTGTGAAATGCTGTTACAGGAAGTCAGTCCCTGGACATCTGTGACTGCTGCCATCATTCAGTACATGAATACTTTTGTCTCTTTCATGAATAATAATTTCAAACAACCCATCCAATCAAGCAGTCTGTTCTGTGAGCACTTTAGTTTTCCTCTTCTCTTTAATAAAGTTGCATCCTTGAATAATGAGGACATTGCTTCAAAAATCCCAAGAAATGACAAACTCTATATATCAAATATTCTCTCTCTACCAACAAAATGTAGGCAAATAGTTGTATGTTTATTTATAATTCAGACGAAGCCCATCCTCATGAAAAATGCATGTCTGCTTCTGGTTTACACCTGTTTCTGCTTGGCTTTGTTTTTCTACTGAAAGCAATGGGGCTGGATGATGGAGAGGGAATCCTGCTCTCTTGGGCACTGTCAGCTGTATTGATTGTCCACAGGGGAATGAGAACAGGCTTTGGGTATCAAACTTGGACAACACCGCCCACTTTACCTCCAAACGTGCTTGTTTGTTGCTTGGGTTTGTTTTTGACCGTTTCTGAGCTGTGTCTCAGCGTGACAACTGAATTTTTTTGTTCCTCACACATGAAATCCAAACTGCAGTATCACAGATGAAATTGTGAATTCACTGGTAATAAAATAAAATCGACACCACTGGTATAATTTTAACAAAACATGGTGAAATGGTACATTTTGGCTTCTGGTGTTTAAACAATGATAATGATCGGCCTAAAATGTAGAAATTTTCAAACTTTGAAAGGCCATGACCGTTATTTTACTAGTCCAAAGGTTGCTTGCATCATCTGTGAGGGACATGTTTACTTATTCCCTCTTCAATCCTCTCTCTCTCGCTCTGTATATCTATTTCACATCAACATGCACAGAAAGTCGCTGGCAGACGCGAGCATGAGATGGGCTTCATGCATTTATGGATGCAGCCAGGTCCTTATATCCCTGTGATGTCTCGGTTCTATATTGGATAAGACCAGGCCTATAATGTGTTTACATGGGATTTTTAATAACTGCCTTCCTGCAGCTGAGTCTCTCCTCCATTCACTATTAGAAAAAAGACAGATGGAGCCTTTCCTTGCATGGCCTCCCACCCAATTTGTCTTGTGTTTTACAGTGTCTATGTGGACTTCTCTTTGTATGTTGGCATATAATTATGTAAGCATATATCTATCTATCTATCTATCTATCTATCTGTCTGTCTATCTGTCTATCTAAGCACAGTTTCACAGCAATATGATCCACCCCTCTCTGTCTCAATAATCTGTGTTTTCTGCTGGCACAGACGTACCAAATGAGCAATGTGGTAATAAACAGAGGATTAACTATTTCAGAGACAGCAGCTAGGCCCTTCCTGAAACCTTTACATTGCAACTGGGAAATAAGGGCTGGAAATACATCAAATTCATGGGATGTGAGAGATTAGTTAGACTTACTACTGGCATGAGGTTAAAGGTATATAATGTTGAGTACTAAAGCCACAGCAAATTAAAGGACTGAGGGTATAAACTGTGAATCTAAGGGCAGCTGCTTAGTGGATTGAGCTGTTGATATTAGAAGTATTAGTCAACAAGAGTATGTTTGTGTGCTAGAGCAAATACTGATAGGAGTCATGTATTTTTCAGCTAGGGAGAACAGGGGCAATACCCGCACAGTGGAATGAGGCGAGTTTATTAAAGCGCATGACATTTTACAGAGTTTGACCAGGATTTATCTCACATTTAGTGTAGAAACACACCTTTGGCAGGAGACAATGTAAGAGCAACTGGGATAAAGCCTCGAGTAAAAACATGTTTTCTTTGTGCTGCTCTGCTGAAATATTAAAGGCTGGGTCTGAAAATATGTGGAGGAAAACCTTATTCTTTGCATGTATAGTTATTCCTATACTAACCATCAGCTGAGAGCAGTGCTGCTTTGAGATACTTGATTTACAGACCATTACATTTTTAAATTTGTTTACCTTAAATTCCCCCTGAAAAAAAACAGTTTCTCAATTTGACTATTGCTGCTGCTGCTGCTGGCTTGAAAACAGAACCCTTTTCAAAACCATTTTCTAGCAGTACATATGAATGCTAATGCAAGTAATTGTGTATGCTTGAGCCTGCACCTGTATTTCTCCCTAAAAGTCAACCACCTCTCTGCTGCCTCTGTGGAGCACCTGTCTGGGGTTACATCAAACACACCTACACACACTCTCACACTCTATCTGCATCAGTCTTTTGCTCCTGTCATCCTAGCTGCAGCCCATCAACATCCATCTGTCTGGGGTTTCTCTTGTACTCCCTCTCTCCGTTGTCGCATGACAGCCTCAGAAAAGTGTCAGTCCATCTTCTGTTGCAGATCTGATATTACCCCTGTCAGTTTACAAGCTGATCTTTTTTTATCGTTTTATCCGAGACATTCAAAAGGCTAAAACAGGGAAGCAAGATGGCCAACAGATCAGATCCTGTTTGAGAAAGAGAGAGAGATAGAGTGTACACAAGTTTGTATGCAGACGTGCTGGTAAGATGTTTGGGCCTCCTAACAGCATGTGGCAATGTGCCCCCTACCACAATGTGTCTATAAATTACTTCCTTTAAGTGCCTTTTTTATTTAGCACCCAAAATTATACTGTTGATGAACACCTCGCAGACACGACCTTCCTGCAGCAGTGCCTCCATGCGTGCACCCAGGTCCCTTTCAACTGTCCCACGTCTGATCTCAGATGCGGTCCTGATTAACCAAGGCACAATGGCCCAAACGATTTTGATTGCCGTTTGATTTAAGTGATTCATTTCTCTCTTGAGATTGTAAGCTATGCATAATCACACTGTAAAAGTCAAAATAAGCATTTATTTAGAAACATTCATTTCTGCCAACTTGGACAGCAAGTATGTTGTCTGGGCTGAGGAGAGGGTCAGGACACACCTGGTTGTTATGGTGGCTGATGGGGAAGTGGTAAATAATGTTTCATGGCAATGTTGTGCAAGACACAGCAAGCCATGATTATCCTACAAGCCAAAGACGCCCAACAATTATAAATGCAAAAATGTGTGATAGAATTTGGCTGAGGTAGCCTACAAGCTCTCTAATGTTTTTGTAAGAATAAAACACAATTTCTCAGCTGTTCTTTTTATGCACACTTTCTCCGGTTTGTAAAGCAGCTTCCCACCCGCTGTGTCCAAACACATCCAGCGTCCTTTTAAGATGCCAATGGTGCGCTCGATGGTGGAGTGAATACGTGCGTGCCGGTGATTGAAGAATACCTCCTGGTGATTCTGGGGGATTGGTGAGTGGTGTCATTAACCAGGGGGCCAGGGCATATCTTCGATCTCCTAATATAACAAGTCATTATAGGAACAGAAGCGCACGGTTGCTGGAATCTATAATTACTCAAAGATGTCTACTCAAAGGGCCATGCATCTCCAGCAGCTCCTTGTTGAGGTGCCTACTCACAGAACTGTTTTTGTAAAATGTAGGAGTCGTGTGCATAGCCTGGGAAGCAGGAAACCACTTTCAGAGGGTGGGAGGTGGTTCTGGGAGCTGCAGATGAGTTGTACATTTATGGAGTGGTACTGCTTTCACCTGAGAAGTGGCAATGGGAGAGGGTGCCTTAATGCACACGTGCGTGCAGCCTGTTGCACCGATGATGCTAGGTAGACCAGCAATGGAAAGGAATCCTCTCTCAATTGGGACCTGTTCTTCTGCTGTACAGGTGAATTTCATGCATTGCGTGGCCAGTTGATTTATTCCATCCGTGACTTGCGGGAAAGCGCGGCCGATGGTGGCCTGTGATATTCCCACCGGTCCCCTAGCTCCCTCTGAAATGTCCCAGTGGCTAAAAAGCTCAAGGTGGAGATCATCTGCACTTGTGGTGGAGCAGGGTTAGATCATCTGGCGTGGCTCCAAACTACTGCAAAGCTCCAGCTCTTGGTAGCATAAAGCATCCCAAGGGGTGCTCATCACTCTCTGCAAATAGATCTACATGGTCCTGAAAGATGCGTTCCCTCCTCAGGTCATGATCAATGACTTGCAGCAGCAATAAATATGCCATTGTGCGGGTAGTCCTACCATGCAGGAAGAGGCTTACTTGGGGCTTATAAATAGCATGATCAATCACTGATTACTGGGCAGCATGGTTCACAATTAACATAATTGATGTGAATCAGTGTTAGTGTAGTGTTTATTTTAAAAGACAATAATGCTTTGTAAAATAATAAAAATAATTATAAAAAATATAAATTATATAAATGTTGT
>OMLF01006134.1:31963-61144 GCA_900302615.1 Holocentrus rufus | reverse complement strand
CATGATATATAACAGTCAGTTCATTTTTTATTTATTTATATTTTCTTCCAGGAATGGCATTCAAAAATGAACTTTTTTTTTTTTGTAAGAACGCTAATGCAATAAAGAGGTACAAGACAGGTTAAGGCTTTCAAACAAGTTTATCTTAAGATAATTAAGTATCTTTAAATAAAAGACCGTATTGTTTTTACTCTGATTTGATACTAATTTTGACGCACTCCTAGACAAAAAGTCACACAAGTGACAATTTCACAATCCGCCATACCAAAAGAAAAACTGATATTGGCCAATACTAAGACTGGTTCATCCCTATTAAACACAGGTTTAGACATAAAGCTGTGTGGGCAGGGAAACTCTCGATACTCCCCAGGTATTTAATTGTGAAAACATCATATAACTACTAGAAATGTGTTAATTAGCAGTAAATTGCTCAATATACGCCCCATACATTCCCATTTTCCTTTTTCCTGCCTCCCCTCATTCTCCTCTCCTCCTTGTTCTTTTTTTTTGCTTTCACCCACATCCTCCTCTTTATCCACACCCTATTTCTACTCAGTTATCTGCACTGGACCATTTCCAAGGGCAAATACACAGTGCTTGGAGTAATGCTCTGTCATTGTTTGCTTTGGACCACTCAACTGTTTCATTCTCCCATCATAATAATGGAGGGAGCAGAGGGCAGACAGAAACAGAAGTCATGACAGCTTCATGATGGAGAGCTGCCAGATTTTTATTGACATGAGCTTTATTAGACAACAGGTGCCTTGACAATTTAGCAGTTCTTACATTCCCAGTTCAGTATATTTTCAAAATGACCACTTGCATGAAATTATTAGGCCTGCTGGGTGATGAAAGAAAAAAAATGTAAAAAAAAAAAAAAAACATTATAGTGAATACTGTGTTTGAAGTCGGTTTTTAGAGAGGACTGTTTTCATCCATCTAAAAACCTTCCATTTAAAAATGTCCTCCAAGCTATTGAAAATGCCTTGTTTGTAAGTCTCCAATTCAGCATACAGCAAAAATGTCACCCAAAGATGCTAAATATCCGCTCTGAAACTCTCAAAAGACTGAATAAAGCAAAGCTGGCACAAAATCCTAGAGTTCTCATGTGTCTCTCATATTACCCGCTGTACATGTAACTCTATATCTGAGCTATCCATTTTTTCTCACATTCCACCACTTTTGCTGTGTCCGCCATTTTCAGTCACTTAAGTTTCTGTCTCATCAGCCAAATGGCATCCATGACATTTAAAACACCACAAATCCATATCAATGTAAATGAAAAATACTGCAGCCAGATTCATATCTGAATAATTTGCATTTACTCTGTTCCTCTGACATTAGGGCCTCGCCTAGAATGTCCATCACTTGTCTCATGGAGAAATGAGAAATTATTTCTATTCGTTGGAAAAAAAAAACTTCACATTAATCACATTTATGAGCCTGAGGGCCGCCACATGGATGGACAAATGAAAAGTTTAATTAATGGATGGATGGACGGACGGATGGACAGACTCTGTCAGACTTGAATCCAACCCACAGACGACCACCGCCAGATAAAGTCTCAGCTGGATTCACACATGAACAGCAGCTCTGATTATTTAACTCCAAACACCATGTCTGAGCAAGATATGTTTAGAGATAAGATGTTTTTGTTCTTATGTAAACCGAGCTCAATACAAGCCAGAGGGGCAGGTGGGGGAGGTTTCAATTCCGGGACGTGAACGACGGGAGACTAACGAGGCAACCTGAATCCTGTCTGTACGGTTTCCATTATCGTTTGAAGGTCTGTTTAGACAGTGGGAGCATATCTCCGGAATAAAAAATAACAAATCACATCCTATTAACGTCTCTTAGCAATTCATTCATCTAACCTGACCTTATCTATTATATGAAAGCTTCACAAATCCTTCATCAGAACATCATGATAGCTTGGATCATGCACAGCTATGCTAAATTCAGTGCATCACACCACAGTACATCACACTGATTTTCCTCAACTGTCCCTTTTTTCATGAAGGACTGGGTACTTTTATGTATGCTTTTATGAATTCCCCTGTGAGTCAATTAATACTTAATATGGTAATACTGCAGCGGGGTCGGCGATGCTGTTATTTTAATTCCTGAGTGGTAAATTTGTCTTTTTCCCAGCATCCTCCACAGGGACATTCCAGAGAGTCAACCACAGAGCAGCACCCCCGGAGCTGGTGGGGATTTAGGCCAAAAGTCACTGAAGGTTTGCGCTGATGGTTAGAGTGCATGTGACAAGTCTGTCCTGATCCAAAGTGTCTTGCAAATGCTGCCCCAACATGCAGCCTTCCTTCAGCAGACTTCATAGGACACAACCTGTGCGTCCTTTGCCATCCTCCATGTCCCAAAATCCATATTGCGTGCTGTTGTCATTTTGAAAAACTTAATAAAACTACAACTAAACAAATGCAAAATTGCAAAATGAAATTGTAAGCTCATCTCATATTTTCATTAGCCACCTGAGTTGACTAGCGTAATTAAGAGTAAAGTAGTGATTTAAAATGGATTAAAAGCTTTCTGATTTCAGTTTCATCTGCTTTCTTGTGGAGTAGGGCTTAAGGAGTAATAAGTAACAGGTGTTTCATCTCGTGAGGCTATACCCCCAATGACGCAGGTGAAATCCTCAGCTGACATCACAGTTTGCAACCTAGCTAAGATCTAGTCCTCCGAAAACCACACCTTCACAGACCTCATCTTCACAGACCCAGAATTGAGGCACAGCGACAATATCTTTTGAGCCTCCGGTTCCACCTTTAACTCCCTATTTTCTCTGTGTCGTCTGTGTTGAGTGTCCAGGCCGTGCTGTTCCAGTCCCGTCCACTAGGTTTCCCAGAGTTTGCCACCACCTCACACCTGTTTCCTGTCTGCAATCAACCCAGCTTCCCTGCACCAGCTGTTCCTCATCAGTGCTCAGCCTTCAGCAGTATATAGACCAGTCATTCATCCAGTAGACTGTATTGTGTGTTTCCTAGCTTTCTCATGCTCCATGTCCTTGTCTCTGACTGTTTGTTACACTAACTTTGCCTTGTCTGACCCCTACCTGGTTTGTTTTCCTGAACTATTGGTTTTCTTGAACTATTGGTTTCCCTGAACTCTCCCTTGCGACCCCTGCCTGGTTTGTTTACCTGTACCGTTTGCTTTTATCTTCAGCAAAATATTTTACACCATGCATCTGTCTCTTTTACACCACAGTGTGTTTCCAGAGCCCTTCCACAATATGCAGGCCAGGAGCTGGTAAGAATACAGGCCCAAACCGAAAACAGCTCCGTGTTCCCTCAGCATAAAAGAGTAATGTCCATACGCTTCTGTTGACAAAATAATCTGATTTGAAGAAACAATACAGTGTGTAATAAGTTCAGCTGGAGAACATGGATGATAGAGACGCCTTTACTGAGCCACCTGATGTTGACACTGTGGACACTGTGGACAGTGCAGAGGAAAGTGGTGATGAAGAGATGGATCGGACATTTACAGTTTATAAGAGAAACAGATGAACAGTGCAGCTGGCCTCCAAGTCCACAATGATGGAGAGAATGAAGTGGGTGGCTTATTGGACATCTATATGCTGATGATTAATGTCATGTTTGTGGCTAAAGTTGTTTATGCCAGCTCTAACTTAATTTGGAATTTTACTATTAAGATACAAAGGTCTTAAATAATGCTAATCTACATTACATTGGAATTTATTGTTCTTTTTCACCGTTATGAATTGCACAAGTATGCTTGAATAAGAGGGAATCGCTGGAAGCCACTTGCCGGTGAACATCATTTTAGATATATTTTACTGATCATGATGCATTTTTGATGCATTTAATGTACCAGAGGTACGGACATTATTCTATCATGTTGAGTGATCATAGGACTGAGGGAACATGGGGCTGTTTGCAGTTTGAAAAAGTAACAGAAGAGTATGTCTTGTGCTACCAAAATGACTGAGAGAGAATGCCATGCTCTTCACCAACCATGTGCAATGAGCATACCTAAGCAGCGGTAAAAAAAAAATAAAGCTTCTTTGCACCTGTCATAGTAATGCATATGCAAATGAAATGTAAATCTCTTTGTTTTTCCCACTAAAATGTGATTTTAAGGCAAGGGCAAGCGAAACAAGGTTTACTCCCGCAAATTACTGAAGCAGATTTAAGATTATTTGAAAGGCGGTCTAAAAATTTGGTGCAGGGATTAGTTTGGCCATTCAGAATGGCTGCCATTGCTGCAAGACACGGGCATCGTCGTCAGCAAATCAGACAGGCAAGGGAACAGGTATCCTGTTCTGTTATCTCAAATCAAACCAAACAGCACACCAATTTTAAAGGGTGCTTGAGGGCACAAGTGTTGGTGGATTCATCGTACAGCTGAAGCACGCAATTTGTGCTTGCACTTGGTGACGAAGGGGGCAATTTGCTTGTGCAGTGCTCCTTTCAAGGGTTTGTTTACACCACAACTGGATTTGCATAAATTTCTTAGTGAATAAGATGAAAACACAAATTAATGCACCAACTTCAAATGCAACACAATGTAACTATGTGTTCACTCTGCAAGCAACTTGGTTGATAGATTACTCTATTTTTACCAAAGGTGGGAGGTGTAAAAGGCTCCCTCTGCAACTCGGTAGTGGTCTTGTATAACTACAAATTAACTACACAGTAGCTAGGCAAGGACCTATTAGCTAGCATTAATTGCAAAATAAATAAATTAATAAATCCTAATATATCCTGTAGTCTTTAAAAATAAAACTGTATAGAGAACATGTTGCTGACTGCAAAAAAGTTGGGCTGAGGAAAATTTTCTCGAACAACTTACTTGTTAACTGTCAATACATCGGCTGAGGTTCCATCCAGTTCCACAGGTCATGGATGCTCATTTTGTGCCGAGTATGTTTGTTTGCCTATAAGCAAACCTAAATTAAATGGACAGATTATAGGCTACTTTCTTAGATGCATGAGGAGGTCATATTATTCCCAAATTATATGATGTGTTGGTATGGTGTGGCAGAGCTTACATTCCATGTGATTAACTCCTGTTCCACGGATCGCAAAAAAAACCAAATGTGTTTATGTATTTGCTTTTAATGCAGGAAAAGCTTATTTTTCCACCGGTGCTGGGTGCTTTTTAAACAGCTCCAGCTGAACAGCAAACATGGAATTAAGGATATTAACAACGCACAGACTTCACAACCCCGCCCTTTATTCAACATGGCACTATCTAATGTTATAGTGTATTAAGTTGCAAATTTAAAACCACCTCAAAACAAAACAAGAAATTATTTTTACCATTCTTATTTTGCATGTAAGTGCGGAAGTGCAGAAGTGCAGAAGGGAGGGCTGCAGTTTGGACGTGGGTCAATTATGTATTCCACCACTCATGTCTTAAGACCTTCCAGTTACGGGACGATCTCTCTGACCACACTGCTGCATGCCACTAGCATCGTCACTGTTGTTTGGGTTTGCTTTTACCGCAGTACTAATCCCCTCCTCTGGCATTTGACATTTCTCCCTCTCTGGCCTTCCGTAGCATTTCTCTTCAATCATGCAGGGAGCACAATGAGCTTAACTTCTTTTTCCATGAGATGAAGATGATTGTATGTGATGGAATCTGCCTCCAAATGAATTATAACCCCTGGATGATGACACAAGGGAGAGCTTTAGTGCCAAAAGCCTTCTTTCAAAAGAAGAGGCTTTCTCCTTTGAAGCTATTTCAGTATGATGTTACTGTATAAGCTTGGGGAGAGGGATGGCCAGATGGCTGCTTGTCATTCTCCATGAGTGTGAGCTCTCAGTTCCAGTCCAGCAAACCTAATATGGATACTGTGACATTTCTAATTTTAGTCTGTTATTTTTCTACATCTCTTAATGAATTAAACAATTTTTTAACGCTATGGAGGACAGATCTACTTGTCATTGTCTTTGTTTTGATTAGGTTGTTGTTTAAGCACTGTGCTACTTTGACCCCAACTCTTCACCCCCCTTTCTTTTTTTCTACCATAACTTTTAATCTTTATTTATCCCTGTCTGCTTTCATTATTTTTTTCTTTTGATTGTTTTCTCTCAATTCGTCATTGGATGAACTGGAATCAACCACGCACAATCAATCGGTAGGGAAAAACGACGTGTCAGCATCATTACTCAAGTGGCTCAAAAAAAACTTGTTCGTATCCCTTGTTGAACCGGAAAGGCGCTGATGATGAAAATATACATAACCAGCTGCTACCCTTTGCTTGGTAACCTTTGTATTTAATGAAAAATGAGCTCAGTTTTACCGCTGACTTACATGCAAAGTATAATGTCAGCCAGCCTGATTGCTGCTAAAAAGATTCTGCCACTCTGCAGGCAGCCACCACACACAGTTGCAGGGAGGGGGGAGCGGGAGGGTTAACGAGAACATTTCTAAATTAACTTCCACCTGTATCACCAAGAAAAAAAAAAAAAAAAAAAAGAATTGATGTGGCAACATATCTACTCTGTCAATAATGATATGATGATGATCACAATAAACATTCCAATAAGGGAGCAAAATAGTAGGCTTCACATAAGAAAATACCTATAACAGATTCTCTTGTATACTATTCAGCTAACACGATCACGGATGTGAATGTTATGTAAGAACTTTATGGAAAGTGCCCGAGCCAAGACCACAGGAAATTGAGCATTGTCTGTAACTACTGGTGACCTTTCAGGAAGCCAGATATCCACAATCCTGTATTGTTTTCACTCAACGGTTAACGATGCGACTGTCATGCTAATTGGCCACACGGCTGATGTGACAATTCATTATCGCAATTACTTACTGTTTTGGAACAAGATAATTGAACGCGGGCAAGGTGATAGCATTGGAAATTCTTTGCTGGAACAAGATAAACTTTACAGTGACTTTAGAAGAAGAAGAAGCGACCAAATCACTGAAAAAAAAATCGAAAGCTGCTAAAGTGATATCAAGGAGCTCAGAGAAATGCCCCTCTTCCACTTCAGAGGATGAGCACTTTGTTAATTCAACACTAACAACTGGCAATGATTTATTTGATTTGTTCATATGTCTTGACTTTGCACAAATACATTCTGAAACAATGCAGTGAGTCATTTTCAAGTTTGAGAGAACAGAAGGCATACTGAATCATTATTAAAACACCTAAACAAAGAAAAGCCAAGTGACGTGCGGCAGTGAGTCAGAATTGCAGCCTGACAAACAGATGGCTGTAAATTAAGGTGATTAGTTGTCAAGTTTGACCTCAATGCCTCAGTGTTCATGAACAGTTCAAACACTGATTGTGTACTAACAAGTGTGCTAAGGCTCTCTCTGTGTTCCGGTAGAGGGTCGAGCGAGGTTATGTGTCATTGGAGTGAGTGAAACTATACTAACTTTGCAAATGCCACCTGTTAATACTAAAGTGCTTCAGTCGCATAATTTTGTAACTAAGAGGATTTTTAATTCATGCATGACTTAGCCACTAGAATTGGGACTAGCACTAGGACAAAATCAAATATCACGACATTTTTGACTGAATACCTCAACATCAATATTGTGACGATATTGTAAAGACGACTACTGGTGCTTTCACAAAGTATTTACCCAATGAAATTATTGATAGACAATCATTAATTCTGTTAATATGATGAACAAGCAAGTGGAGAAAAATAACAGAACAGCTAGAACGGTCGAATAAGTTCAGAAAACACCATCTCCACTGTAATGCAGCCTTCAAAACCGGGAGAGCACGACACTTATGCCGTATCACAATATTACAATATCCATAATGCCAGATGATATCTAGTCTATATCACGATATCAATATAGTACTGATATACTGCCCAGCCTCACCACTAGTTAGAAAAACTGATCTGCTTACAGGTAGTGAATGTGTGCAGGCTTGTAGTTCAGCTTCTTCACTGAACAACAACAGAATTTCACATTCATAAATCCAGAGTAGTTGATATAAAATCAAATTATAGATTACTAGTGCAGTGCCTGTGGGACAGGGTTGATTGCTTGGCCAGTGGTATTGCTGCTTGCAGCTTTCTGCTGGAGGCTGCGGTGTGTGTTGGTCAGTGTCGTTTGTTACTGCTGGAGTTTGCTGCTCTGTTCCGATAACGTTAGTCTGTGGGTGATGGTTCAGAAGTTCACATGTACTGCATGTTCGCTTTGCAAAGGTAAATTACAAAATGCCCGCAACCACTGCCTTTTTTAAAGATCAACTACAAAACCGTGTGCAAGTTTTAAAAGTCTAAGCATGTGCACGCTGAAGACTGTCCGGGTGCTGCACTGCCCTTGCAGTTGAGTTTCACCTTTTCCGTTGCGTCAATCCCGACAATAACTAACAATTAGAAAATCAATTTTTGCAGCTTTCACAAATGTCTCATCCAAGCAAATTCCCACTCGACACTGGACTTCCTTGGGGCCTCAGCAATACACCCACCGAGTGTGAAGTCGATCGGATGAACGGTTGTCGAGAAAATTGAAGGACAGACATACAGACATTCTTCCATTTATAGCCAGATGTTGTGTAAAATGTAATTGTATCTAATTAAATAGTTATTTTGAATCTTTAACCACATGATCAATAAGAAAGCTGCCTTTTGTGAAACACAGTGATATATAGTTTCTTAATAGTAGACAGTAATCTGTAATCTGTGATACCCTAATAATATTCTGATTTTGGTTTGATTATCATGTTCACAAATGTAGATTCTTTAAAACTTCTGTTTTTGTTTCCTTCCAAAATGCTTTGTTTCAAATCTTTACCAAAAAAAAAAAAAAAAACATATCACAAGATGAAAATATGTTTTTACAAAGGCTACAAAGATTTATTTTGGAATGTTTTTTTGCCTTTGATATTATTAAGTCTCCCCTGATCAGTTTTCTTTTATGCTGCTCAGTTCCCCCTTTTCTATGAAATGTGTTTATAAAGCCTTTTGATTTTGTTAAAGAACAGTAAAAAGAAAAAGCCCGCATTTCTCTTCACCAATACTTACAGATTTCACATGATTGATCAAATCTGCCATGCCCCCATGGTACGCCAATTTCTGGTTGCAGTAGCACACTTACAGTTTCCTCTAAACCACTTATTTCACAATGTTTCCACACATCGTCTTTAACTTTGGCAGCTTTTGTTTCAGCACCACCTGTTGGACGACCAAAGAGGCTGTGTTGGCTAAGAAGAACCACTCTAAGTAACCAACCAGCTGAGAGAGGACCCTCGAAATGAACTGGTCCCTGAATTTAAAAAAGATAAGGACTTGTGGATGCTTGTATATATCCACTTTTTGGTTTAACTGTGTGTTGTAGGCATTCTGTGGTGATGCAGGGCATGTATGATGATGGGTATCCCCACTTTTTAACAATAACTGCTCTGTCCTTCAAAATTTGCACCTATAATGCTGATTGAGTATATATTACAAATCATTTGAAACCTAAATTTAGGCTTGCATGCCAACCTAACAAACAAATATCTGAATAGTCAAATAGTTGGACCCAGCCTTAAAGGACAGCCGTCTTTACTCTAATGCCACTAAGTGAAATGCCTTGAAAAACACCACACAGATGCACAAATGAACAGATGCTGATCTTGAGCGCTCGGCTCAAGCACTAAAAACCTTTGTGAAACAGACAGTAGATGGTGGGAACAGTGTGCAGAGACTTGAAACATATCGTCAGCTTCAGAGTATTTGTTCTGACAGCTGGTGGAGGAGATCTTCAGTCTACTCTTTGGCTTTAAATGAGGTCCAAACACAAACACAGACTCCTTGTGTCGCTCCAATGAACACCTCTTCCAAACACAGTTGATGAAGTTGGATTCTCAGCTCCTTCAGCTTCACTGGTTCCCAATCTTAAAGTCCACAGACACAGCTATCTACCTTTTCTCCCTCTTCTCATTTTGACCGAGGGGAGGAAACGCGTGCCCCAAATGCAGCACAGCAGCACTGGGAGGCCAGATATCCACCTGTTGCCTCGACTGAAGCTTGTTATGTATTCTCAGCTGTGTGCACTTTTCTTTTTGCTTGCAAATGTGGATGAATCGGCGAAACCACTAAGACAAACTGTGGAGAGAAATTTCCCCACCGGCATGATTAGCAGCGGTTGAATCAATGGCCATGTTCACAGGATGGCAGGAAGAGAATCGACCTTTCCAGACAGGAAATGACCAGGTCGCATCCACCATTACTGCAGCAGAGGAGAATGATAATTAGCCTGTTAATTGATCATATTTTAGGAGCTGTGTGAAAAGCAACCATGGCAGTAAGAGCCCTTTTAGCCAGCATTATGAAAGGCTTTGCAACACCCATATTTTGCCCTTTCAATATCCTAACCTCCATCTTAGAGTTCATACCCTCTAAGATTGAATGCATTGAAATGATGATAGCTTTCATCAAAGCTGATTCGACACCATGCACCTGCATAATTTGATTCTGTGAACACACCAGGCAAATGATCTAAATGGAAAATTTGGGTTATTTTACTGGAATGATGTTCAGTTTAATATTTCAGCCCTGTACATGGTTTGTAAAAATGTGAGCGAAGTTTATTTTGGACAAAACCTTTCAGACATCTAAAAGATCAATTTAAAATGGGAAAAATCACCCCAGTAGGGATTTAAAGGCTTACATGCTATGAGGCATGAGCTAACGTCCATCAGTGCCGCACTCATGATTTGTGGAGACATTGCAGTGAGATTAGAAAAGACTTTTTATTAACAGGGACTGACCCCACTGAGACCGAGACATGTTCAGACTTCTAAATACCTCACAGGCCTCCTGCAGCCCACCTGTCACAGAACAACTGGGAAATAGCTTTGGCTATTTCTGCGCATTGAACCACAGAGGACCATTAATGCTGTCTACATTACAAGCCCACCACCCATACAGCTGATCCGACCTCTACTGGAACTGTGAAGGGTCACGATGAAACCACAGTCAACCGCAACGGATGTATTTATGTTCTTCTAAAGACGATGACACTCTGGTCTTCATTTCAAGATAGCCCAAAGAAGAGAAAAGAAAAATAGTAAAAGCAAAATGTTTTTCTGGCACATAAACAAGCGAGGCATGAAGCGCACAACGTGTAGGAGCACATATGTGTGCTTTTTATTGAATTGCTTTCATTTAGTATAAACGTCAATTGGATTCTCCTCCACAATCAAACCAGTTACCAGTCATTGAAAGAAGTAAGACGGTACTCTGTCGAATTAAAGCGAAAGTCTAGCTTACATTGGGAAGTGAATATAAACAGTGCAATATTAAAACTGAATGTTCAAAGGCTGTATGAGGAATAAAAGTTACTTGGCTTGTAGATTAGGCAACAACATACACTATCTATCTGGCTGGAAAATAGAATGTAAAAAATATATTTTCCTTGAGAAACTCATTTGTACTTCTGTTATAAATCATTATAAACTTATATTTAATGACAACTGTTAGTGCCAAGTCCTGTAGCAGATATTAACTGCAAAACCTGCCAATCAACAAGAAAAGGATTTGCAGAGATGTTACCATAAATCGAGAACTTTTACATCAGAACAGATGGCAGCACACAGAAAATAATTGGGTTTACTGTTTGCAGTGCTAATACAAGTATTTTTCTTCATAAGACTAAAATATGTAGTTAAAACTGAATTTACAGTAATATATTACTGAGAAATTCCGCTGTTAGCATTGTGAGAGTCACATTATTTTGACTAAGGCATTTGAACTGTACAGTATTAATTATTCTCCAGATTTCTTGAGGCCGATTTCTCATCTTATCCAAACTATGATAATGGGAGAGTGTTGATATAAAAAGAAAGCTTAAGCAGCTTAACCTCTTTTCACTCAGAGAAGATCACCCAGGGACATGTGAATCATGCAAAATGATTATTTGGTAAAAGGACTGAATAACTGTATAGATATTTGGGTAAAATGGGAAAAGCATAAACAAATAAAACAAAAAAATCTATTCCGTGAACACTGAAATTCACAGGTGTATTTTATTTTATCAAGTTATGAATTTCTTTTTTTATCTTATTTTATGTTTTTTTGTTTTTTTATTTTTTTGTTTGTTTTTGTATTTGTTTTTGTGCAACATTGAACTTCAGCGGGGCGCTGGGGAGCCCTTGAACTGTAATATAAGACTCTTTCCAGCTCATTCCCTGCAGCACAGCTCAACAATGGCTCTGCAGGAGTTATGATTGTCAATGCAAATTAATGTATCTGTGATTCATGGAGGAGCCCTCCGTCAGTGCCCTTTGTGCCATTTTATGACCGTAATAAACCATGGCCTCCATCCACCTTCGCGCTGCAGGCCTTATGAGACAGCCAGGATCACATGAAGTTTGGAGAAGCACCAAAGGGACCAAAGCACTGAGGAAAACAGGGGAGACAATCTGGAATTAATTTACCAATATACTCAGACCAGCTGTGCAGTGGCAAATCTCAAAAGTGTGTTTCCACAACATCCACTGTGTAAAACACATGGTGCTCCGCCACCTGATACCCATTTTACACCTGATACCCATTTTACCTCTGTTACACATTATGCCCTGTTTTATCCAATGTCAGGACTATTCAATTGGATGGCATTATCTACTTCTACTGGTTGTTTTGGAGCAATGCTGGTATTCAGCTACAGTAAGCTAACGTGGGTGGCATAACAGATCTATGCACAGCACACACACAAAAAAAATATTTTGATACAAATGAAATGGAGATGCTGGGAGCTAAATGAATCATAGCCTAGGATGATGAGCAAGTGATTTTTACCAGCTTGGCTTTTCATTTTCATCTCGTGAATACTGTCAAAATGAAAATACCTCAGGGCGTCCTGGTGGCTCAGTCAGCTAAGGCGCGTACTATGTAATCGCAATGTCTTAGGTGTGAATCCAGCCCAGGACCTTGTCATACACTGCCGCCCTCTCAATCCCAGTCATTGCTATCTCTCTCTACTTTGATCTAATAAAAGGACAGAAATGCCCAAAAAAAAGAACGAAAAACCTAAAAAAGGAAGAGAAAAGAACTATATAATGCAGAGGAAAAGCAACAAATTCTGCTAAGACAGATGGCAAAGGCCTGATATGAAACTTCCCCATGGTGACACAGCAAAGGATGTCACTGAAAAAAAAGCCAGAATGAAATGCTTCATACAGCCTAAATATTGCAAAATCTTTACACACGTTTGCTTAACAATATGGCTTCAGAGGGGGGAAAAAAAAAAAAATCTCATCTCATCACACTGTATCAACTTCTTAGAAGCACTCAGAGCACATTGACCTGGTTTTCTCTGAAAGTGTTCATTTTTAAGGCCAACCACAGTGGGAAAAAGTGCTTTGGGTCCTTCAAGCTGTCATGAGCAAAGGATGGCATAGCAGCAGTTGGCATCAAACCCCTGCTTCTTTATGTTTCTGTGGCACTGAGGCGAAAAGACAAATAATTAACTGTGACAAAGAGCCATTTAAATAAGGAGATGTATAGGGGGTTGTCAGGATTGCGCACATTTGTCTGAAGCCTATACATATGGGTTTATGTTATGCTCGCTGCTTCCTACAGAGTACAATAAACAAGAAGTCTGGAGGAAGTGAGTGAGGAGCATGCAAAATAGGTCAGGACTTTGATTTTTCAGAGGGAAAGGAGGTCCTTATGATAAAATCGAATCAAATTGAAAATCAAATTTCAATCTGTGGTCATTGAAATGCATGAAATAGTTCCCATGATCAAGCTGATATTAAACTGTTGTGATAAAACAATACTTGTACTCATAGATCACTAATCTCCACTGCATTGTTTAAAAAGACCTGGTATCCCCACTTGGTCGGAAATCCGTTTCTAGGACATGGCTTTCCTCCCAAGATCCAGATATGCCCTCAAAGCTGCGTTGTATAGCTCAGGGGATTCAGATACAGCAAGGATTAGTTTCCTCTCCATTTTCCTTCACTTCCCAGCTGTTTAACCTCTCTTTCCTATTAGACCCGCAGGGATTTCATCACAGCGGGCTACGCAAAAGTTCAAGATGACTGAACTTTGGGCGCAAGAGCACTGGGCTCTGCGCTTGGCTGAGCCTCTGCTTTGTTCAGCACAGGAAAAATCTGTCGATGCGCAGAACAAGCCATTGGAAATAATGGGGTTTAGATCGTAGAGGTGGAGTTATCGCGTCCTGTGGGTAGGGGCCTTAACAGACTCT
Source organism: Holocentrus rufus (assembly GCA_900302615.1). Lineage (NCBI taxonomy): Eukaryota > Metazoa > Chordata > Actinopteri > Holocentriformes > Holocentridae > Holocentrus > Holocentrus rufus. The sequence goes on along the minus strand of OMLF01006134.1, from coordinate 46,978 downwards.
TCTTCTCTAAAAGTATGCTCTGTCTTTGATGAGCCCGTCAAATCAAGCAAACTCCAGATGCTGCCCTGTGCCAAGTCCTCCGTCTACCACCAAGAAAACACATCTGAAACGAGTGGAAAAGGCAAAAGTCTCAGCCAATTAAGGAGAGGACTGCTGCGAAGCTGCCGCCAGGCACAGGCTACAACAAAACAAGATAAAAATGGGGAAAAATGTGTGATTTTACGAGTGTGTCAGTCAGCTGAAGATCTGAACAGCACCTGCCCTGGCACACCCAGGAATGTGCTGCTGCAGAACCCCAGGGAGCCCATTACTTAGAACTTACTAATCAGGTGCTCACTGTGTCAGACCTAATTCCACAAACAATCACCGGTGTTTCTCTGCCTGTTACCTCTCCTAGCACCACGGTTGAAGAACCACAAAGAATTCAGACTAACACATCGAGATCAGTGTCCGAACGCAATAAACTATGCACCGCACCTTTAAGCATCTCCTAGGCACCGAAAGTCTTGCTGTCATCCACCTCAATGAGCACATAGTGACTCACGCGCACAGAGACACCCTCAAGCATATTATAAGAGTATTATTAAGACATGTTAATCACATGAGAAAATGATGTGATAATACGTTTCGAATACAGTGTGACTGTTTGATGAGAGCTCTGACGTTTGGACGATAATTTAAAAATGCATTAAAGCCATTTTCGTCTGACATTTGCAAAATGTACTTTGTTTTCTCGAAGTAGGAGGGAGATCGAAAAAAATACAAGCCTTTGTCTGAAATGTGACTTATAGTTCTTCCATAAATGATATACTGCATTGTTAAATCCCTGATGGATCATGCATGGCCTTTTTCAGTATAAATTAATTGTGCTCTGTTACATTCACCCCTGAAATTTGCCCAGTATGACCACCCTCTCCTACTGTTGGCCACTGTGCAGCTCCACTGGAGCAATTGTGTGTTTAATGTCTTTCTCATGGCTATCTTGATGGAAAGTGTTGACGCAGGAAAGAGGGACTCTCTTTCACTTTCCCCACCCAGATGTTCCCAGCCGTTTGGATCGCAATAAAAACCGTTTGGATCCAGTCAAAACCCCCCTCTGACCTCTAGACGACTGCTACCCCCTTACATACACTGTCACGCTTATAATGCACCATTTATGGCTTAAGAGCAGCACTGTAAGTGAGATACTACTCTTTTTTTCTCATCGAGTGTAGTTGCAAGGTTTTCAGTCTTTTCCTCCCTTTCAGCAAAGTTGAGGGCTAATATGAGACTGTCTAGGCGGCTGACAGCTCATCTCTTCAAAGGCTTTTGTCAGCTTGTTGCTCTGGGGGGATTTGAAAAGCAAACTCCCTACAGGAAGGAGGTCTGCCCTGGGCGCATTTCTCGACTACACACCGGCCTGTTTACCTGCACGCTATATATCCAACTGTAAAAGTCGATAGCATTCCAGATACAGCCTTGATACTTGTCAACAAGCAAGTATTGACCGGACAGGGTTAACAATTTGACTTGATAAAAAATATACAAGAATGCATGGTCAAAGAAACTGTGGCAATCTAAAATGTTTTGCTTTTCTGGATGCAGACTGTTTCTATACTTATTTGCAGACCTAAAAAGACATTTAGAAATTTACAAATCCAATTCCTACATGAATCAAATTCAAAAAAATCAAAAATTGATCATTTTGATTACCAGGGCAATGGTTTTCCCCTTGTCCAGATTCCAATTAAAGGACTACAGGACAAGGAGGAAGTTGGGTAAACAAGTTCCACTAACAACTGCGGGCTCCCCTGCTGCCCAACCATTAATTATCTGGTTTTACAGAAAGATTAGATGACAGAAAACAAGTGTCGTATTCTACTGACTGGAGGTCTGCTGACTGTTTAATTACACAGACATGCCTCACAGAGCACATGACATGAGAACATGACAGTTCTACACAACAAAAAAAAATCTTAAGTCATTTATTACTATATTCTGGTCTTTGTTTTTCCTATATGAATAATCTGCCACCACAGTGACATAATTATACTTGATTTCAATGTCACCCACTGGATTCTTTTTAAATAAGCAATCTGCTTAACTTCAAGATTCTGAGTCTTTGGGGGATGGGGGGATGAATTGCATTGGCAAGCATCTACATCATTAGTGTTGGTAGGATTTTTATTGTGTCCTTGCTCTGTTGCATAAATATACTGTGAAAACCTTTTCAACAAGCTGGTGACCTTCATGCATGATCACTCTTACAATACAACACTCCTTGGTAAGTGCTATCGTAAAAGTCATAGCAACTTATGCAGCTAACTAATGATCATTCAAAATGGTCACTCAACACAAAAACCTAAACAGCTTTATTGAAAATGACTTGAATTAATACTTGCAATACAAGCACATGACCATCTGCTACCCTACACTAAGGATATTTGATAACTTCAACACAATAACTCAAATTCAACAGTTAACAATACGATGCGACCCTGACCTGATTGCTATGGTAGATATACATTCATGCAATAAAGGACATATAGCAAAAAATAAATAAATAAATACAGTTCCTTTACATAATGCTTTTCATTATATATTATATATTACTAGTTTTTATATATTTTGACAATTGTACTGTTGCATGGTCTAAGGGCCAGGCAACAACATTTCATTCTTACTTAATTTTACCAAAGATGTGGGAAAGATGCATCTCACCAATGCATTCCCACATTTTCAAAATTGCACAAATTGCAGAGCACAAAATCATCTATGCGCTCAGCTATGTGCCACGTGCAATATCTTAGACATCTCTGATCCCAATCTGACGAAACTTGGAGAAACGATGCATCCCACAGCTAATGTCCAGCACTAAAAATTGCACTGATTGACTAAAGGAAGAATTACAATCACAGCTCAAGACAAGGTAGCATATTTGTTACTGAGCCGCCCAGATGGGGATTACATGTTTACTGTTGTCAAGAGAAAATAATAGTATCAGGTGAACGGAAAATTCAATGACTTGTTAAGAGTGTGCTGTCACTGCTCTGGCCAAACTTAATTTCAGTGTTCTAATCTCTGTCTTTCTCCTTGTACCTCTCTGCAGTCATCCCTCCACAATACCAGTAAGACAAGCGAGGGACTTGGCCAGATTGCTATGTGGGAGCTTATAGCTGGCACTGGAGCATAGAGCATGGAGTAAACCACCAGCTGCGCTAAACCCTTTGTCTTCATCCTCCACCTCCTCTTCCTCCTCCTCTGTCCTTCCCCCTCTTCCCCTCGCTATCCAGACGGCTGAAGGGGGGGCAGGGCAGACTTTCAGGGCCCCACCACTCCCCAACAATTAATCTTTAATCTCTCGAAGCTGGAAAACACATACATTTGATCCTGGCAAGGATGACTGATGTGAAGTTGTTACAACCTCAGTGGCATGCATTCCCACAGAGTCATTACAATAAATACACAGGCATATGGTGTATCCAGGTACACACACAAACACACACACACACACACATACACATACACACACGTGTACACACACACAAGAACACACACAAGCCAATTCAAAGTTATCTGCAGAGAGGCAGAGCAGAATGGTGTGTGTGGTTGTCACTCTGTGTGCATGTGTGTGCATGTGTGTGTGCGTGTGTGTGTGTATGTGTGGAGAGAGAGAGAGAACTAAGCTAATTGAATTGTAAGGAGCTGCATGAATACTGATGTACCTCAGGGAGAAATAGATGTGAGGCTTCAATCCAATAGTGTAATATTAATATGAGAATGAAAATGTGAGTGAATTGGTGAAGAGGGTTCTGTCATGTCCCGCTGAAAATCAGGTGGCACTATTCCCTCGCACTGTCTAACAGCGCAGGGATACTGCAGTCTAACAACAGGTGAAAAGGCCAGGCACTTTCTCTCCACATAAATATCACTGCCCTCTTTATCAAACTCTTTAGGACATCGTAGGGGAATTATTTAAATGTTTATTATAAGCTTTGCTGAGCATGCACACTTTTGTTTATAGTCACACAGTTGCACACTTTCACACCCCAGGAGCTGCCTAGTAATGCAGACTTATTTTGTGTTCTTCATTTTTGGGGGCCTACTTTATCAAATAAAGATAGTACACTGAGATACGGAGATGAAAAATAGTGTATATTAGAAAATGAAAAAAAATGCACCGAAGGGTAAAAACGCCCTCATGCTGTAAAACATATAAGTAAAATTACAGATGGATATCTATACACTGCATCTCGTACATGTGCGAGCCCCTAAGATATACTTGTGTAGCAGATGTCCCACAGAGATAAGAGTAGAGTTTCTCTAATGAGTTCTTTGATGTAAATGCAAGGGACAGCACTATGTGATCAAGCTGTACTCAAACAATCTGTGCCTTTAAATATTTTATTGACTGAGCAAAATTGTGTCAGTGCCATTATGGAGATTCCATCTCATCTAATTATGTTTGCACCACATATATTGAGTTTACACAGCATTAAGTATGAGTATGGAGCAGAGTTTCATAATTTTACATAAAGAACTGAATTAGTGTGGCCAGGGTTCATACATGCTCCTCTCTGGAGGCAGGGTTTTAGTCTGCGCTTGATTTTATAAAAACCAATAAGGAGAATTAAATATGCTGAAATGTTTGACTCTGTTTAGTGAGGGAAAATGCTTTTACTTGGAGTGTAAATCCTTCTGAAGGGACTTGTTTGGCCACTGCTTGCATCCTAATGCTGTTTGGATCCTGTTTTGCGACGAGACAATATTTTCATCAGCTTCCTCAATCTGTCCAATCAAACAATCCTGCGCGCACCTCTGGTGACATCATCACCCCCCCAACATCTGCCAGTGGCAACCGCAGATATCATTCACGATCCCATCAGTGAGGAGACTCTTTCAGTCACATTCTGTTTTTTCTTTAATAAATCAGTCCAGCAACACCCACATACTCCAGTGGCCTTCAGAGAGAGAATTTATCATTCAGCTGTTGACCAAATCTGGCACACCCGGAGCAGTATTGGCTACAGCAACGGAGGTTACACACATACTGTTGATTTATTGGCATGATATACTGAACATGGCAAAATAAAATATGTTTCGCAGGACCTGAGCCATTTATCTGCAAACAGTCACAAACCAATCTTCACCACAAGGACAAGCAGAAATTGAAAAATTGAAAATACAGTACTAAGTTGACTAAGTAAGCAAAGCAGTGCCCTCAAGGCCTCAGTATAATCCAGCATACAGACACCTTGAAATGAATCTGACTGAAGATTATACTGTTTCCATGCTACAGACCAAGGCAATGTTCTTACAAGAAAAGTCAGACATAACCCCTTGAACGCACTAGCAGCCTGGGTTTCCCAAGGTCTGATTATGGCTCCGATGTCTCAAACAACAACCCGCCTAATCTGATTTTTATTGAGATATTTGCAGGTTCCATTAGGCACAGTGGATGGCACAGGCGCTGGCTTTTTTTTTTTTCTGTCGTTCTGCTGGGGGGAAGCTGAGCCGAGCCACAATGTGCTGCTCTGGAGCCGGGCCGAGGCCTGTTTCACTACCACCGCGGTCCATGGCGCAGCCTAACATGCTTAATCCAACACGTCAGGAGAAAAGGAGCAGATTTCACCCAGCATATGGAATCTCAATGGGGGCTTGAAAACGCAGGCCGCCGGCGATGCCCTCTGTACCTACGGAAAACAATTAATCCTCATTGCTCTCCGCCTAGGTGGCTCCTGATTGGACCGGTGTCAGCAGCACAGAGAGATGGAGGATAAGGGAGAAGCTGGGAGGAAAAAAAAAAAAAGTGAAAAGATGCAGCAATGTACCTTGGCTGCAGATCACATCTTGGCATTTTTCTCCTCTATAACCCGGGAGATACCAGTATTTCTCTGACAGCAAGAAAAAACTGCTCACTCTGCCATAATAAAGAGTAGATATAGAGATGGAGGAAGAAAAGGGTCATCTCATACTGTGCCAGGCCATTATGATCTGACCTCTCCATTCAATCTAGATGGCCTCAGGCTTTGGGAGTACAAAAACTGTGTGGCTGACATTCCATTTTATGTCTTTTATCTTCCCAGCTCATGTATCACAGTCCTTGTCAAGGGCCACAGCTTGTTGTCATAATAGGATGAGTAGAGGGGCAAATGACTCATGATCTGTTATGACACATTGGCAAACTGATCCAAATAAATGAGCCACTTGATGTACTTTTGAATGCACTTTGATTTAAGTGGATTTGGTTAAACCCATCAAAAATGACTTAGCCTGAACTTTATGTAAAACAATAAGTCAAGGGTTTAATTGCGTTCAAAAGGAGGTATCATTCCAGTCAATGATACAGGGCTTGGTTCTTTGGGGTTGAGTGGTATCAGAGTGACTCACTGCTTACTAGTGTTTGCCGTCTAAAAGCTTCACTAAGGTGAGAAATGAATGCTGATGCTCCCCCGACTCACTTCCTGTTCCAGGGCTTTGCAATCTCCGAACTACCTCCGACAAACGACCCCAGAGAAGTGCCCCTGAAAGATGAGCCGTGAAGCCCAATCCCGCTGTCAAACCGGTGATTTGCAAATCCAGTTACCTCCCTGTCTGTAATGAGTGTGTTCACTGCCATGATGTCAAGGCAGCTGTTGCTGGCATCTGTCTGCAAAGTTTCGGCCTCCACGGACAGCAGCATTCAGTCCAAGACAGATCATAGCACTAACCACTAAATTTACATCATCGCCTCTATAGCCGTTACCCCTTCAAAGGTATCTATAGTATGGATCATGAAAACACCATTCAGATATGAAGTACTGAGCAGATGAAAGCTCTCTGTGAGTATCATTTAGAGGCATTAAATGAGCTGGTAGTGCAGTTGTCTAATGTGCTTTCCATAGGCACAAGAACTATTTCCTTTATGTGGCTTAGAAGTGTTAAATGTTTTCAAAAGTAACACCACATCTCCATAAATTACGACTGAGGGATTTGGTAAAAAAAAATAAATGAATAAATAAAAATATTCTGACAGATGCTGGGATTGCAATATGATTTATAATGTTATTAGGAATGATAATTTTTGCATCATAATTTTCAACTGGACTGAAAAATTATTCAAATGATGATGATGATGATGTTAGAAACATCTTTTCGTGTGTCTGGAGAATCCAATTTGTGGGCCAGAGAATCACTGCAGCACAACAGTTCATTTAATTTATAATGGCATTTCGTAACAGATTTTACTAATATCAAAACATTGCAGCTCTTGTGATTTGGATATTCTAATGGATATTTTGTCAATTTCGATAATATTTCAACTAATTGTTCAGCCTTGTTGCGTCCTTAAGAACCAACAACAAACTCTGCCGGCTGCCGGTCTTCCCAGCCACGGTCTCATTTGTTTCCAGCGATAATACTAACCTCTCCAAGTGAACATGCTAATGATTTATGCAACATGTACAGTAGCCACTTCAAAAGGTCATCACATTCACGCCTGCCCATGTTTACACACTGAGATGCACTGCATGTGTCCGCACGCGTGATGGTTTGAGTTTGACATGATAAAATCAGCAGCACGGAGGAAGGTGTGATGAGCCTTTGCTGACAGCACTGTGGGAGCGCGTGCTGAAGGTACACAACAGTTGGCATCGGTTGACATCTGGGAGGGAGACAGGCTGCATACAGGGAGATTATCTCCACCAGAGTTGCGGCGCAGTGCGAGCCGTCCACTGCAGCGGTGGGGCTCCTTAGGGACAGAGGACACCAAGGTCTGCTGGGAGAGACCGTTGTGCTGGTGCAGTGGGAGCTGAAGCAGAAAGTGCATTCTTACATTCCACTCATTTAGCACATTGTATCACACAAAAAGACACAAAAAGTAGGGAGTCCATCCGTCAAAGCACTTGTGAAATGATATTCAGGAATGCAGCTATGATGACTCAGATCCCATGGGCACCCCTGTCACCTGCAGAAGGCCACAGGCAGGCCGTGTTTGGGGCAAAATGCTCAATCGGGTGAACTAAAAGGAGGAAACAAGGAGGAGGGAGGTGAGATGGCAAGAAAGGAGGTAAAGTAAAGAATCCTACTGTGTGTCTTTGTTCATTAGCTTCATTCCCCACCTCTGGCCCATGCTGGTGAATTTATTTTTAGCTCTCTTCAAGTCAGTTATAATCCGCATAATCAAACCCTGCTACAGGGTAAGGAACAGATACTATATTTTAAACATTGTTTTTTGTCTCGTTGGCAGCAGTCGCAAATTGGTAACGTGAAGCCAGTGCCTTGAAGATGCTATTTTCCCTTCTACCTTCCAGCTGAACTGGTGAGGGTCTTGCCAAAAGGCCAAAAAAACACTGAAGCAGATTGTCACTTGCTGCACATAAAAATAGTGGTTTTATTTTATCACGCTGTTTTCATTTCCTCAGGCTCAGAAAATAATCGAAGGGGGCATCTGAACTGTCTGAGACCTCAGCCTGCAGCCTAAGGAGGGATTCAGATTGGACTGGCCCAGGTGGAGGTCTCCTCAGCTCACAGACGAGGCCAAATCAATGAGGGGTGCAGTGAAATGCAGACAGCAAGCCCCACTGGGAAGGTGTTTGGATGCAGAGCCACAGGCAGAGGGGGGATGTGAATGTAGATGAGAATTCACATGGCGAGTAGCCTTCAAGGACTCACACTAGCATGAGAGGTGAATAAATGAGCCCTGACAGAAATCATAGGAGCCTGTGTCTTTCACTGGATTTCCATCGCCTCCATCTTCATATTATTACGTGCATTGATGGACGTTTTAAAGGTGCATTGCATAATAGCATCTCAGGGAAGGAGTGAAGCTCTTTGAGAGTCACATGTAAACAAGTGAGAGAGAGCCTTTTAAATTCTTGTAGTGACAACTGACAATTGACTCTGATATTTCAAAATCAATTGAGTGAAAATAATAGCCTCTGACTTCCTCCGCTATGCAAAGTTTTCTCAATCTCCATGTAATCTAGAGGTATTAGAGGGGAATAGATCACAGCCCCAAATTGCAGCTTCATTCAGAAATCATTATTTCCCGTGTCCTGGTGTGTTATGCCCTTGATGAAAGACAATAAAAGACAACAAATGAACATAAACAAAAACAAGAGCGCCAGAAATTTATGAGCTCTGGCAGTATGCATATTACACCATCTACCATCGCTGTGCAACGAAGTGATGCACCTTTAAAAGTGTCACACTCCCAAATGAACCCACAGCTCTTATTGAGTACTTGGCCTGGCCATTAATAACTGGCAAATAAACCAAGCATGGACAAATGAATATGATCACGCTAAACATGAATAACATTGAAAGTTCCTATATTTACTGCTGCTGCCAAAACAAACGATTCACCTCTTCATCTTCACGGGTTCCACCATATTTCAATAACTCGGAGAGAAATTAAGCTCCTAATGTAAAGTAGTTCTGATACAGATGCGTATGCGAATACGACTTCCAGGTTGAAAAAAATGAAAACCGGCTCTCACTGAAACATATGGAGAAATGCATGGAGAAATACAGAGTAGGATTGCACTGAATATGAGTAAAGTTATTATATTTCCTGCTGTTGCTGCTAAAACAAACAATTAACAGATTCACCTTTTTCATTTGGTATCTTAGTGTTATCTAACTGGCAAAAGCAAAACAGAAAAACCACATCATTTACACCTAGAAAACAAAGAGATAAGTCCAAAAAATTAGGGAAAATATACATATATTCGGTCGAGGCATGCAAACATTTAATTTTCATCAACTGTGCTGCCATGGAGCCGGGTGCCAAAGTTAAAGAGAAACAAACTTGTCCTCTGAATAATTATGCATGCGGCTGACTTCAACATGCATTCCACTGGTCAGTTACACACAGAGCGACACACTGAAGCTATTTTGCTTTTCTCCTGAAACGTTACACCGGTGATGTATCACTTCCCTGTAAATGCTGACCACCACCATCTATTCCTCAAGAAGACTTTAAAAAAAGCAACTGAACAAATTTTCGGTCAGTAAAATGTGCTGAACGCACGGAAATCCACAAAGTTATCCAACAGCAGGGGTCTGACTCTCGACAAGCTCGGTGCAGTAAACACTCAGGTACAGGGCTTCTTTTGAGCTTAAACAGCGAATCCTTCATAGCGGCTCCAAATGACATATTAGATAGGTTTTTCTGTGTTTATGAAACGGCCTGCACAGTGGGAGTCTGTGACAGAAAGTATGTTTACACCGAACAGGCTAAAAATCCCAATATATGATTCACAGAAAAGCCCCTCTAAAGCAAACGGAAAATTACCAAGCCACCGTGGGGTTATTCCATATTTCAGTAATTCAGAGGGAAATCAAGCACCTAATCTGAAGTAGTTCTGGTGCCGAAAAATGGCTCTTGCAGGCTAACATGACTTACATATTCAAAATCAAGACCCACTTTCAATGAGGCATATAAGGATGTCCTTCATCCAGTACCAGAGTGCCCCTATGGACAAGAATCACTCAGCTACCAGACAGATTTAGCCACACTATTACTAAAACATATTTGGTTGCAAAGCATTCATCTTCTCTATTGCCATTTTTTGTTTGTTCTTCATTATTTAAACCATTTTTTTGCCATGAATGTCTTTCCCTCTCCATCCTTAAAACTGGCATGAAGGCCCCTTAAGGCACTCTATCTCTATTATGGCAGAGTGATGGCTGCTTTTCAGACAGGCAATCTCAGTGGATGCTGCTGTTCCCTGGGCCAAACCATTGAACCACAACCTCAGCTTCCTCCATTCTCTCTGCAGGGGGAAATGTTCAACATATCAATGTCTGCAGAAAAATGGATGTGAAGGAGGTTATCCCCCCTCATAGCCAGATATTTATAAAATAACATCAGTAACTCTATTGACGAGTGTGGTTTGCCCCACAGTGAAACAGATTTCTTATGCAATACTGTCTTTCTAGTATGAAATACTTAGAATGCCTAATGCTTCATAAAGCAACATTTACTTACATTTGAAAGCTTGGTGGTAAATTAATTAGGTTATTTATGTGAATTTGATTTATTTGCATTGCCTGTGCTACTGTAAGGCAGCTGTTATATCCCAGTGCACTGTACAGAATGTAGTGTGATGCGTCCCTCAAGCCATCCATCATGGCCGGTGTCGTGCTACTTCCAATTGTTTCTCCTGGCATTGCTGGAAATGGAAAAATGCAAGGACCACAACAAAACTCAGTATCACTTTGTCTCTTGAGAGAAGCCAATGTACAGTGAACATGATAGCCTACAATAAAATAGCTAAAACAGCCTACAGTGTTGCTGCCATGGTGTGTCCTCTCCCTCTTCTATTATGAAACTTTCAGGGATGTCCAGGAGACAGAGTCCGCAATTTAGTGAGCAGCTGCGACTTTATTCTAGTTCAGGTTTCTTTTTTCTAAAACACTGGAGTGAACAGGAAGCTTGAGATTTAGTTGGGATGCTGCTGTCTTATGTTCACAATTCAGGCAGAATATATCAATCCATCTCTGGCTTAGCCTGTTCCACCTCCATAGAGAGGCTTATATTGACAGGCTGAGGAGAATCCTGAAATTGATGTAGAAGAGTGATGGATTTTTTTCTGAAGATGATACAAGAGAGCCGAAGTGAAAATCTAGTGAGGTTCCCTATGATCTTTTATCTTCATTTTTTCTTACGTTCATTCTGTTCTCATAAATTCTCTTTTCCCTCCTGTTTTGAATCTGCCCCGTGCCCCCATCCTTGACGGGACTGTCTGCATACATTCAATACAGCAGATCTGCACTGACAATCCTGCCACACAGTGAGTTCCCACACAAACTTTTTTTTGTAACTGAACTGATCACAGCTGAACTAAAACTCAGCTACTTAATGATTCATTGATTTCCAAGGCACCAAAATAGAGTTTCTTGCAAACAAAGACATCTGAACATTATAGGCAAGCTAAAACAACAGTCATTACCTAATACCATCAAGCCACAGGGGGAAACAGCATGAGTGGTGAAGCAGTGAGACAATCTTAAGTTATTGCCCTAACTTTCGTGTAGCACCTGCACCTGCTGCTGCAGACTCCTTAGGTCCAATTTCAAGGTTCCTTGCGTGGTGCTTTATCTCTGAAGTGATTAGGAACAAACAGCTCCATCAATCAGGTGGTGGAGCCCCAGAGAGCGCCGGGGTTGATCTTAAGACGCCTCCAGGCTGCCAAGCTCTCCGCAGTGCTTCCAACCCATACGGCTGCCCGAGCCGCTGCTGATTCTGCTGACGCTCACAGTGTTCAACCACACTATCCTTCACACTCTTCTTCAACTGAGCGGATTCCTCCTCCACTAAAAAACACTTTTCTACTAAATGTCTCACCTGGAAGAGGCCAGTCAACAAGAACAATCACAAAGACACAAATGGCTCTTCCAGTTGAAACAGACGTATTTCACCTTCAGGTTAACTGGTGTCACAATCTTCCAAAGGTGACTAAAACGCAGTGTTTTCTCTGAAGTTCTGCCCTGTTGGTCTTTGGTCTGGTCTGAGTCAAGTCCAAAATATGATGATTTATTGGTACTTTAGCACATTACAGAGGTTAAAGATACGCTGAGGTTAGGATTGCCTACCTAAGATGAGGAGTATGTCCTGTATCACCGCACCTTAAGGGGGTTGGAAATAAGCAGGTGAGACACTTACCCCTATGCTGATTGGAGACGAAGCCGATAATTAATCCGGGACTGCTGCAGGTCTTAAAATGTGGGACTAAAATGCAGATTAACCCGTTCACACTGAGCTAAAGTCCCGGCTGGCAGTGAGATTTTACGTCAATGCAAAAGGGTAGTGTCTTTTGAAAACAACCAAAACCTTTAATATTTTTCTCATTGAGAGCTTTGTAATTTCTCCAGCTTGTCTGTACTGGATTTGTGATTATGGATTTAGAGGATTGTTTTCAAGATTTAGAATTATAGCCATGGAGACTTACGGCTAAATATATCAGACGAAAATGAATTCTGATAGCAACAACTGCTATTGTCTACAGCTCCTTTGAGCCGCTATCTGCATATTTCATCATTTGCTCTTTTCTTTCATTATTTACTCCTTGTTATTTACTCCTTTGTTGAGTAACCTACCAGTCCCCTAAATAGGAAATCTCAACTGGTATACAAGAATTCCCAATTTGACCAAATGAAAAACCATTTGCTCATTTCCAGATGACGAAGTCACATTTCCTTCAACTGTACTTGCTGCAGCAGAAGATAGTGCCTCTATTTACTTTATTGTCTCCATATTTTCATCTAATTTCCACTGGGAGCCATGACTGGTGGCGAAGGATAAATACGTTATTTCTTTTTCATCTCATTGTTAAAACAGCTTCCTTTGATAGGAAGTGCTGAGAAAAAAATAGCACATGCTTAACCAGCAACATGCAAAGCAGCAAAGCTTCACTCATCGGGGACACAGAGAGGTTTGTAGTGCATCAGTTAGTTACCTTGGGTTCATACTGTGAACAACACAGTCAACAAGACACCAAAAGTCCATTCTTTTCCTATTAGTTTCAATTGCCATAGAAACTCGGTGAGTGTGGACGATCAACAAGCCTGTTAACCGAAAATCACTGGCCATGAAACAAATTTCAGAGCTTCCTTGTAACCCTACTGATGTATTTTTATTTCATGAACAACAGTACACCCTGACAAATCCAAACTGAAGAGAAGCCATTTATAGCTTCCCATTTCTCTATAACTGTTATTTGAATGACTACAGGAATAAGCTTCTCAAAAACAATGCTTAGAAAATAGTTGCATCCGTCATTGGGGTTGATGGGAAGCTCTCAGTGTTTTCGATACAGAGGCTCATGTGTGGTGCAACACTGCATTACTTGTAAGGCTTCTACAAAATTAAAAGTCAGTAAATGTATAGAAACTGCTACGTTTAATGTCACATCTGTCATTTGGTGATGCACAGATCAGTAGACTGTAGCACTGCGCTCAATCTGGCAGAGGCTCCCATTGTAAAAAATAGAAGTGAAAATTAAAATTCTGCAGTTTAGTCAAAACTCACGTGTTAGTAACTTTTAGACACGTTTTAATCAGAAATATGTAAAACCGCTCAACCATCAGACGGAGAATTAACATTAGTGCCATACAAAGATTGAAATGCTACTCCTGTTAGCCAGTTGTAATCCACTGGATCCACAGCTCTCAATAAAGTATTCTGATTCTGATTAAAGCTGAAATTCATAATGCTTTTTAATTAATATGTCATTATGATATCCACATGTTCGGAGGATTATGGTAGAACTCTAAAAAAGGCACGTTTGCTGTGACTGGAGATCCCCTCCACACTGAGAAATATTGAAAGTATCAATCAAGTATCAATTGACAGTACCAATAAAGCCTGTTCAAAACAGAGCCGTTACACTATAAACCAGATTAATCAACCACAGACGCTCCAGTTGCAATCTCAGACACGCACATTTACAGAGAGATTAGCTAGTGCTACACTGAAAATAACCTTTGGATAACCTAAGTGAAATGCACAGGGCTAGCAGTGTGCATGTAAAGTTATTGTGAGCCTACTGTCACATCAGTATATTTACTCATCTCATGCTATTTTACTTTCAAATTTAGACACTTCAGCCAACTGGGAACATCAGCGTGTCAAAGTTCACAGTGGGGAAAATAATCCTTCCCACCACTCTCGCATACAATACACAAATTTATTTCCACTGGTGGAGCTTAACCTATATAGCGTATTAATGTGAATGTTCAACACTGATGAAAGTCTGAATGGGACTGAAACATCAGTTGCAATAAATTTGTGCATTATTTGCGAGAGCTGCATGATTATTTTCTTCAGCGTGAAATTTAGGCACTTCAGGAAATGATATATCCGTGTTTACCTAGCTGGTAAATGATATTTTCAGTCTGGTAGACATGAGATGCTCCCCCATCGTTGCTGTAGTTTGCCACCATGGAGCAACACTGTGCAGATTTCAGCTTTACTTCAACTGATATTTAGTCACCCCCCCACTCCCCAACAACCACTGAGTAAAGTGTCAATCTGTGGGAAACACTGGCTCG
>OMLF01006134.1:16785-31943 GCA_900302615.1 Holocentrus rufus | reverse complement strand
TCATTTTATTTTATTATTTTTTTAATATATTTATTTGCAATTATTGCAACCTATTAGGCACTTGCTCATCAAAACAAAGTTATGAAAGGCACAAACTGAAATCACAGTGAAAACACATGAATTTCCTGTTGAAAACTCTGTAGCTGCAGGAGACCACTACACAGATGCAAGTGGAGCCTTTCACACCACCAACAATAGGTTAGAACAGAGCAACCCATCACCCAAGTTGCCTGCAGTGTAAATGCACAGTTGGTGCTGAATGGCACAGCTGTCCATTACAGCAGAAGCAACAGCAGAAAAGCACCATTATGTATCCATCCAGCATTAGTCCCGCAAATCCAACAACAACCTATTATTTTCAAATGTTAATATGTACAACTAAAAAAGTAAATTCTAACATAAACCTGTGTCTTTCCAAATACCGTTTCCCAGAACATTTCTTAGACCCCATAAAATGGCCCCAATTTTTTATTTATTTTTTATTTTTTTTTTTTTTAATTCCCAAGTAATTGTTCTTGTGGGGGTAACCACCGTGCATCAGAGGTGCACATGAGGTGCTCATATTGCCAGATGGATCCACTATGAGATGGGCAGAGTAAAAATTAAAAACTCATTTACTGCCAAACAATCCATGAAAAAGCCTTACTCCCTCAGTCAAGACATCAAACGTGCCTGCTTTCTACTGTTTGTACAGGAAGCCACATTCAAATGAGGACTCTAATGAGTTTTGGGGGCAAACATCACAGGAATAGGTCTTCTAAACTTAGCATGAAAATTTGAGCTGTTTGGGAATTCAGAGCACCTCCTTGTCAGACTGCCTGCCCAAAAGAAATCTTTGTCATTAATTAGATGTAATGGGGAATCGGACTGCCTTTATCAGTGTAGCCACCACATGGACGTAATGCATTACCTTGAAAATTGATCCTTGAGCAACAAATTTTGATGACAGGATGGATCTGTTTCCCTCATAAGTCCTCTTATGTTTGGAGATATTCCACGGATACTGTTTCAAAGAATTACTTTGACGAGAAAACACACTGAGAGTTGAAGTGAGGCTTCCTTGGTGCAGATACAGTAAATGTGTTGAAAAGAAATTAGCAAGGATACTCAACCACTGTGTTAATGGTAGAATACCGGAATAGAAAAGTAATGGCCTAATTTCCTACAAAGGCCAGAAACAACTGTCTCTTGAGGTGTATTAAGTAAAGAGACTCAAAGGACAAAACAGAGTCAATACAACAATGCCAAAGGGTTTGCAGTGTACGATTTGGCAGCATCATTTATTTAGCTGCACCCTCTGGCCCTTAATAACAATACTGGCAAAGGACCACAATATTGGACTGCAGCAAGGCATGAAGAGCGGCTTGTAGCTGCAGAAACCCAGCTCAGGATTTAAACAGCTAGGAGACTCCATGTCTTTCTGGGCCTTGGAGGCTCTGCTGAATGATCCATAACCAGGTTACTAGAGCTGTGCAGCTCAGCCTTTCAGCAGTGTACCCTCCTGAATCCTCGGTTCCCAAACAGTTATATTGCCAGCAGTATTCATAGATAGGGAGCTTCCTTTATCTCTGACTCATATTTTCACATTTCATTATGCTGCCTCTCTTTTCCCCATAGCCATCGTTACAAGACGTTCACTTACTGCTGAATTGTTAGCAAAACTCAGCCTGCGTTTTCCCATTTAAAAGGGAGATTTTCCAAAGCTGACAAATCTCTTCATACTCTACAATATTTCACTCTGCATTCAGTCGTGCTTTAATTTATGCTATAGCACCGTTATCCTGGGGCCACTGTGAACTCAAATCAGAGTAGAGAGACGCAGTACATTCTCTTCCTCTCTCTTTCTCTCTCTCTCTCTCTCTCTCTCTTTCTCTCTCTGCATTTCCAGCCCCTTTTCTGAACGCCCCTCCCCCTTCTGAAGGCATCTAACAATGTCCTGCCCATTGATCAGAGAGGATTGCTGCAGCATGGAGGTAAATGACTGTCACGGAGAATGATGGACCTTAACTCAACCATGGTTGCTCCTACTACTATGAGTGCACTTGCCCTCCACTTAGCAGTGATGGATGCACGGACGTTCCCCATCACATTAATGAAAGTCAGAGTAGACAATGTTGTATCATTAGACAAGACAGAATGATATAAAAATATCACAATTTCAAAAACCATTCTGCACGCAGTTTTATACTGTGCACCATGACCAGGTTTGCTCCGACAGAATACATGACCCAGATTTATGTAGCATTCATTTCCAACATGAATGAAAATACTTTAAGAATTCTGTACAAACCCGAACACTAGTTTGTTGCATAATTGTGTCATAATGTGACATTTACATCCATATGCTTACAGCAGCAAGACTGGAAATGCAAGGGCTTAGGAAAAGGCTTCATGGCAAGTCGGCAATATGACTGACTAAACAACAGTACAGCACAGATGTTTATACTGAGCTGCTCCCTTAGCAAAAGTTTTCCTCGCATAATCTTGGCGGTTGACTGGCCACTTACTGGGGGAACTAATGAGCACATTATGAGCACTTATCCATCATTAGATTGGTTGCGAGAGACCTCAAGTAAGTTCTAAATAAATCACAGCACTATAAAATGGAGCAAACGAAAATTGAGAACTAAGTGTTAGAATAAAGCTGAATAAGCCTGTTAGTGGGAGAGCTCAGATTGTATGATCTCCTAATTACACAGTGACTGTGGTAAAAGGCTTTATTTAAATGGAGTTAAGGATCACAGGGAAATTAGGAAATAAATGCAAAGAAAACAGAAAGTCAGAGGCACCCTACTGACCACTCTAAATGACTTCAATTCAGTATATAATAGACTAGCCCGGTGGTTTCCAAAGTGGGGTCTGGGGAACACCAAGGGTCCTCAAGAGAGTTCCAGGGGCTCCCCAGGAAAATGAAGAACAGTTTAGTTTCACTCCTTGAGGTTAACACAATGACTGTATTCATAAGAATGTTTTATCATAGGTTTTACTGTACAATGCTACCTGTATCCCCCCTCTAGTTTAGCTAAATAAACATCTCTGCGCTAAATAACGCCTAGTGAATAAATCCTCTCAGATGGAGTTCCACAGATCAAATGGGAGTCAGTTTATGGCCAACTGACTAGAGTTTGATCGAGTTTGCTTTGTTTATCCCTATACAAGCCAAGTCAAATGTTTTTTGTTTTTTTTCAACAGCTAATTCAAACATTCTACATTTACGTTCCCAGGTTCCCCATGGCGAGTGTCATGTGGAAACGGGACAAATTACATTATAAAGTAAAATGAGCAAGATGCCTTAGGTGACGAAAAAAGTGAACTAATCCTACTATAAAGTTTATATGGCTAGTATGAGTATCACAGCGTAGCATGTAAACATCATGCATCGACTATAAGTAAACAGTCGCTAAACCACATAAAATCCTAGCAAAGGAGATAAAATAAAATAGAGATAAAGGGTAACAGTGTGTTCACTGAATAAACAAATAATAAATTACAAAGAGTAAGTGACTATTTCAGGGATGATTTGAGATTATAGAGTTAAGAGATCAGCTCCTGATTTCCACTGTTAAGAACATGTCTGTCTAACAATGTTAACTGCCAGACCATCCTCTCAAATAATAATTTTAGTAGCCTAAACCTATGGGACTAAATTTTAGCATATAAAATTAAATTACACAAGAAATGCTAGGAATAAGGAATGTTCTAGGATTGTTATGTTTATGGTATACCACCTACACTATAAAGAATATAAAATGCCTTAAAGTATAACTGTCAATATAAATTCACTAGAGTATGCTACACAATTAAATCCCGAGGAACTGTTTAATCATAGGATAATAAAAAATATATATCACAAAATGCGATATGGCCGCTATACAGTCATTATAACTTCCACAGACACAGTTTTAAGTCACTGCAGCAATATTTTAGGAATATTATACTGATCTGGAGTTTTGTATAAAGCGGGTATCCTGTAAGGTTAGTTTAGACAAGCCTACCGGTGTACTGCAAGAGAAACATTGTCCTCAGTCGGAGACTCTGCGATTAAACAGTCCCACCGAAGATGTGACAACAGTCCGATATAAATCCACGGCAACAGTCAAGTTTCCTCGCCTCTCCTGTGCCTGCTGCGGTGAGAAAGACAGGCTACATACAGTGTCAATCAGCCGAGGGGCTACAGTTATCACCTGCCTGACAGCACACGCTGGGTAACCGGTGTCAAGCCATCGAGCGTAAAATACGAGACTTCCGGTTAAACCTTTGAAATTAAAACCCCAATCTGCTCACGTGCCGCACCGTTTTTGATGTATTCAATATACGAACGTGATAAAGGAATATATAAAAATACGATCCTGCGATAAAGAAAACAGTGTTTCTTAGATGAATGTTGCTCTGTACATTTGAACACTTTCTTTTGACAACGTTTACGACTGTATTTTGAAAGCAAATCCACCTGACTTCCGGTAGCTGCCTGGCGTTCTCTGGCTAGCTTGACGCAGCTCTCCATAGAAACCCCCAGTGGGTGCAGCGTGCTGAGGAGTGAAGGCTTTGCAGAGTGGACTCCACTGTAAACAGGTATTTATGAATGCAGCGGCCTGCATCACTCCAAAGTTTTGAGCACGACGATGATTAAATATCCGAGTAGGGGAGAGTGGAGGAGACATCATATCACATCATATACATCTTGTCAAGAACTGCAATCCTTGCTACAGTATAAATCAGTGGTAGTGTGACGTGGCTGCAGTGCCAGTAGGCTTTTTGTGGTCTTTATGATTGAAATGTGGTTCATATATCATAGACGTTCTCAATGAAACCCAAGGATTTTACAGACAAAGCTAAATTAATCAACAAAATGTGCCATCATTGAACTTAGTCAATTTCCATTACCGAGCGCAGTGGAAAAGGGGCTGTTTGTTTTGTCTTGCTTGTGACATTAGATAAAGCCTACTTAGGGCCCTTCTGGCCTTAAGACCTTGATAATGTCCAAGTGTGTGTGAGGAAGCTTTGGAATGTGTCATGGTAGTAGGCAGCTGAGTTGTTTGTCCCTGACCTCATTAACACTCTTCAGCCTACTTCATACCAGGACCGGATGAGATAAAGGGTTCTATTTTTGAGAAGGTGTACGGCGAAGGGCTCGGCCTGGGTGCCGCGAGGTGGAATTTTCGTCACATATACAGATTTGTTTTTTCCTCTCTCCCCCTCTCTCTCTTTCTCTCTCACCTTTGCCTGTCTGGTGACTTGCTGTGAACTTGACTGCACCTAGCCGGGAAGACATGGAGGGTTTCTGCCAAATGGAAGGCCGGCCACCTTTCCTGGAGTCGTCTTCTTGCAGCTCCCAGGACAGGACTTCTTCTTTCCTGTGTCAAAGGGAAGTGACCAAACTGCAGACAGGCTGCGTGAGTGGGCTGTTAATGAAAATGCTGACCTGAACATCAATTAAATTTGAATTGTGGTAACACTTCTTTTGTTTGTTTTTTAGCCATTTGTTTTATATTAGGGAATAAAATTGGATTTTGACCCTCTATTCCCTTTTAATTGGCATTTTTGTGGCTCGTGCTTAGAATCTGTTTTCTGTATTTTGTGATATTGGTTGGAACCAAGTTATCTTTAAGTACGTGGTGTGTCACTGAACAAGAAGCATGAGAGTTGGTGAAGATCATCTTTTTGTATGGGTTCTCCACCTGGGATCCAATTTCGGAAGTCTTGTGGTGTGTTTCAGGCTTAAGTGGGAGTAGAGGCGCACTTGCTGGTGCGCCGGTGACTGTCAGCATTTTGTGGTGTCAAGGATGTGACATGATGGGTATTTCCCTTTTAGCGTACCGAAGAAAATGCATCATTCCAGTTTTTTGAACACCTTGACGCTTGGCACATAATTTGGAGTGTAAAAAAAGTGGAATGACCTTGAAGAGCTCCTGCCAGCCACGCTGAAAAACTTAGCATGTATGGAAAAAAATAGGCTACGGGAGTGCTCATGCCAGACAGAGCTGCGCTGTCAAAGTCCTCCAATTACTGAGCTCAAGGAGCACTATAGAGTAGGAGAGAGTTGATCCTTAGACATGATGTACCGGAACTGCTCCTGGATTAGCCTATGTGATGGGGGGATAAATCTGGATTCACTGTTTCATTGGTTTCAAAAAAGTTTAAAATTTGTAGTCCATTTTCACAAAATACATTCTGAGCACTGCAAAGGTCGCTCAGGCGAATCAGATATCCCAAAATTTTAAATTATGGTAGTGCGGTTGGAGAGCAGGATCAGGAACATGGAGGTTTTGTTGGCTATAGAGTCTTTAGATGCTGATTGTGCTAGCATAGCCACCAAAAAAAGTTAAGATACAATTTGAGACAGATCAGAAGAACGTTCATTTTAATACTCCATTACAATCCAACAGTCGATGGCAAACCACAAATCTCTAGAAATAGTTTCTAAGTGAGATTTAAAACATGTAAATGGTGACATGACCAGTGTGATGTATGCACTTTTGTTGCTGTTTACTTTCATTTATTAATATATGACAAGAACAACTTTATTGGTCAGGAGAGAAAAAATGTACTTTACTCTCCATCATTTCACTCAGCAAAGGAACAGTGAATCAGACTCATTGGGTAAGCACTGCACAGCTCGAGGGTTTATTTGCATTCAGTGGAAAACACGCATACTTTCTATAAATCAATGTCTGTGTGCTTGACACACCTCCCAAATCAGCATTGACACCTACTCTGGGAATTTGTTGGTTGTTGCTATCATAGTGAAGGCCTCCAGGCGTCACAGATATTGTTGTGTTTGATGCTGTTTTAAACCTGAAAGCAAAAAAAAAAAAAAACCCACCATGTTGTACAATGAGTTTGAAACATTTGAATCAGAGCAGCAAGTGCGAGTTCCCTAATCTCAGGGACATCCAGAGTTCCCTGTTGTGCCACAATTCAAATCCCTTTGAGTCTGGTCACTGGAGAATTTGTGTCAATAGCGCCTCCGGAGCTAACAACTCAGCTCTGTAGAGATTTGCATTTGCGTCGCCCACCTGCTCAGACCACGTCCAAAGTGCACAGCACAAAGCAAAGACAGATTCTTTGCTATTTTCACAGCTTTACCAAGCAATGTCGGTATGAATAGATCCTATTCAAAAGCCTATCCTTTATAGAGGATGTCAGCCAATTTGACTTTGATATAACTCCTTGAATCATGGAAAATAAAATACAACCTTTTTTCTGTGTGGCAGTGGTCTGAATGATTACCATTCAACATGGAACTGTCAGGATCCACCACGAGCATGGAGTGTGCAGTGGAGGCAAATGCATCCTCTATAGAAGTCAGGGCTTGGCTGGTGAACGGCTCCCCTCCTGTAGCCAAACTGTCCCCGAGGTTCGCCGCCAACTGCTGTTTGGCTCCTCGCCTAATATCACTGAACCTTGTGCTACACTGGGCAATGGTTCTCCAAGGACCAGAGCAGCACGGCAACCAAATGTGTTATCTCCTCTCAAGCTAATTTAACATCATCTGCCCTCGGCAGCTTGTTTAAGGTGCCGTATATTTGCCTGTGGTAATTCGGCGCCTCGCACACAAGGACATCGGTTTCCTCTTGGGAGAAACTTTAGCGGCAGAACTGCTCCGGATTGTTCTCTTCCATCACAAAATTGTCAGAGTGCCCTGGCAGAGAGCGCTCTGCTTTTAAAGGAAAGGAAAAGAGGTGATTTGATTGATTGTGAAAAGAACCCAGGCCCACCACACCAAGTGATAATTTTCCTCCACCTGCGTCCAATGCCACAAAATTACCAAAAATCAATCACCATGACTCGTGTGCTTGCACTGTGCCTTTGATTCCACTTCATTGATTTATGAAAATAGAGCCCATATACACTCCATATTTACCTTACAGGCACACCAGCAGAGAAAGAATAGAAAAAGGAATGGCAATATTGCGTGACAAATGATTGATGGCTCCTACTTCAAGTATCGTCCTATCAAATTTGATTTGACGAGGTGTTTATTGTTATATTTTTTTGAAGGCAGTGAAGTGGTTGCTTGAAAACAAATCAAGACAATTTATCCGATTTTGGGATATTGTGTCCTGCCAACTATGCACCACTGACAACGCGCTACAGGGTAGATGAATTCATTTAAAAGTTAGATAAATGTTTTGGCAGTGGTTGACCCACCGCTGTTTTCTCCTTGCCGTTTCTGAAATATGATTTTTTTTTCCAAGGTGATATTCCGGGCTTAGTAGTTTACACCAATGTCTCCTTGAAAAATGGTTTTAAATTACTGTCCCTTTACCCTGCAACTGCAAAAAGATCAGAAATAAACACAAAATGTCAGACATATCCTTAAGTGGAAAAGAATTAAGCTCACCACACATCCATCTTGCCCGGCAAAATGATTTCAACATTGATTTTTAAACAACTTTGATGCAATTACAGAAATAAATGAGGCATCCAGTGTTCATGGAGCAGTAATGTTGATTTCTCAATCTGCACAGCCATTTTCTGGATATGGAAATTGCATGTTTACAGCCAGTCGCTGCCGTATAATGATTATATGTCAAAGCAACACTGCATATGAAATGCACTAAGGTAAACGGCCTGATGTATGAATACATTAAAAGTCAAAGAGCACGCTGGAGACCAAGCTTGGTTTATGATGGCAACAGCTGCATTTAAATAACGCTGCTGGAAATGGTTAACTTTGCATTGAGAGTGTCATAAACAGTACAATACTCAAAGTGCAAATGAGAAAAGAACTGCCGTCTTGAGCTCATCTGATATTTTTTTAAGAGGTATTACAACTCCTTTGACCCTGGATCTTTGTAGCAATTTGTAATGTTCATACTCGCAAGCAGACACTGTTGGCCCAGGACCTCTTGAAACGTCAAACTGCGAATCATGAGGGGCTGAAATTGTTGGAGGTCACACTGCGCTTGGGAGGTCCATCTTAAGGCAATTTTATGTGAAAGAAAACCACACATGGCTAATCACCCTTACTTGCAAAGTACATTACAAGTACAAGGAAGCTGATTAACTGTAATTGGGGATGACATGTAGTATTATGCTTGCAGCAAGACATATACTGTAGATTATACGTTGGTTAAGCAGTAAAGTACTGTGTTTATATTCAATGTTAGTCTCCAGAATTATTGTACGTGTAGTGGGGAAGTGAGTGTCCAAGTGCAGAAGCCTTATATGCAGTACAATACCACTGTATTTAAAATATAGTTTATTGAATTAAAGAATATTCAAATATAGACAAATATATATCCTATGCTGTGGTGTACTTGAGAGCTTAACTGAGTTATAGTGGTCTCGGCGTTTAAAAGGTGTTGAATGTGCCAAATTTAAACAGTACTATTGATCATTTGATGCTGATGTCACTGTGCAAGGACACGTGGGATTTGGCTGGCTCGACAGGGATGCATAGTAAAACGCAAGAGCTGAGTACATCAGAGTACCGTCTTGTGATATTTTGAAGCCATTTGAAGCTATTTTTATACAGAAGCGAGCAGGAGGAGCTGTTCTAAAAAACCTCCATGGCGTGACGTCTTTAAAACACATGTGCCTCATGCATTGGCTGCAGTAGTCTTTAGTGGTCCTGTTGAGATGTGCAGCCAGACAGTGCATTCTTTCATTGTCCATGTTTTCACCAAAGGAAGGCAGTCATAAATAATCTTAATGGTTTCCAGACCAAATTCAATTACCTCTGTCACCCAATAGAAATGAATAAAAGCCAGTATGTGCTCTTATTCAATTTGTGTGTCCCTGGGGGATGATGTTTGCATTTCTTCAATTTTCAGACAATGGTTTTCTCTCTGTGGCTTGCTTAGTCAGAAAATTCATTTAATCAAATGCTAATTTGACATAATACCTAAGAGATGCAAGAGACCTTCCTTAGCTTTTATGGATAGCAGTGTGCATTTACAACACAACAGTCCTCCTTGGTAAAGTGAACTGGGTGGCTTGAAAGTGGGGGTATAATAAATCAAAGTAATTCTTGCCAGAACATTTCCACTTCCTTCAGAAATGAGGAAAAATCTTTGCCATCGCACAAAACTCCACTGTAGCCATCTCTTCAATCACACAGTCATGAATGTAATTACGAAACAAAGTGCAATTGGATTTCAGCCAGCTCATTCCCACCCCATCAACGACAAGCAAAATTTCCAGCATAGCTGATCACTCCTGAAAGCCATGTCCTAATGGCTTATTAAGTTGAGGGTTTTTGGTAGATTAAAGGTAGCTCACCACATAATGAAGAGACACCACGCTGATATCCAAAATGGCCTCAGTGTGTTTTCAATGTAGGTCACTCCATCCAACCTTCTTGGCATATTCTCATTGTACTTAAAACCATTTCACTGTGAAAGATAGAATAGTAGAAAAATAGAATATGTGTGTGACCAGGTGAAAATGGTTAGAAAGATTTAACAGTGTTAAGCATTGTTGTTATTATTAAGTGTTATTTCGTAGCTGACTTGGTGAAATGACATTTTAGGAGCTGTATATACATCGTCATGGAGACAGGATTACTCCAGGTGTGTTGCCCATTGTGATGATGTCATCAAGCACAGGGAGTCGCAGTTCACAGCAGGAAGAGTGGGCTACATCATACCGTGAGTCATCACTGATGTTTGGGGGTAAATATTCCTGTATATTATGATGAAACACTGAAATGGTCATAAATACTGATGCATAATGTTACTAAGCTTACCAAGTGAGTCTCATGAGTGCTGTTTTTGTACTTTTTCCGGTGTTTGTAGATTTGCAACACATGTCAAGTATACAGCATTCTGTCATAGGTACAATAGACTACAAAACTGAAGCATGGTGTAAGTTAGAATATACACTGTTAAAACCACACAGAGTAATGTTTTAATGTTTTATGGATTTATGGAGCGTACTGAAGAATATGCTAATTGTGCCAAACACAGACGGCAGATGAGCATTGCTTTTAAAGCAAATGATGTAAAGGTAGAGACAAAACTTGTGTTCCCTTTTATTTATGTTGCACCCTGTCTTGTCACTGAGTTTTCCTTGCATTCCTAAAATTCCACTAAATAAATGCTGTGTTCTATCAGACGGAGAGAAAAAGAATCAATTGTGTGCCTTGTTCCTTTACTTATAACCTGGCTATATATAAAAGAATTGAAGGCTTTGGGTTCAAAGATATCTCCTCCAAGAGCTGTGCAGATTAAATGAGGCTATATATTGACCTTTCAACATATCACAGTTGAGATCCACTCTCCACAGGGTCTTAAACTTGATCTTCATATACTCTGTTGTGCAGAAAAAAACTCAGACTTGAGTTCCATTGTATGTTTTGTACTTAATGATGTATGATGCTCTGTATAATGCTGATTGCCTTGCAAAGTAAATAGCATACCTCGCTACACTCTTATGCCTTCTCCAATCAAACGAGAGTTTGCAGGATGCTGGTCTGCGGGAAGTAAGGGATGATGGTATTTAGAGGTTCTGCTCAGTGGAGAAGCTGCCAGTTTAAAGGACTGCAGTGGTATTTGGTATCGTCCATTTTGAAATCAATGAATGGTGCAGTTATAGCTCCGCCAGGACTGAAAAATGTCACATCTGAAGGTTGATAGTGTTTCATTAACTCCACTGCCCTCTATAGAGGAAAAGACGGCCAGCACATGATTCTAAGCTCAACATACTGAAACTTGTCTTTTGGGCTTTTTGTTTCATTCTCCCTGTATATCTTCATTGCGTGGATTCTCTCTCTGTCTCTCCTGTCTGTGTTATTTCTCCTTCATGCTCTCTCCATCATTAATTCTCATTATTTTCCATCATCTGTACTATGCCTCCCCTCCATGCCTTCTCGTTGATTACTGATTAGCATGTGATCATTTGGACCAGGAAGAGTTGAGGCAAATCTCCAGCCCATCAGAGCCACACCTCATTAACTGAGCACCACATTGTCTCAGTGAACAGACTGCCTTCTACCTGTTTGAATGAATTAATGTGCCGGGGTGCAGAAAGAACCGGTAACAAGATAGAGAGACCATGTTATATTTTCCAAGATCCTCCTGTCGAAGCCACTAACTTTCTCACAGAGATTGGCGCTTTGGCAATGGCAGCATTCTGTAAATTGGATTAAATCCATATGGAGGCCGACAGTCTCTAGAGGGTTTCCCCCCAGCATGAATATTGAAGGACGGTTTTCATGCAGAGGACATAATAATAATAGCTCTTAACCTCTCTCTATCACTGAATCACTGTCAACTGCAAGGGCCTCGAACCATCATTCACAGCCCATGGGTAAAAGGAGTCCAAGCACTATTCATATACAACACCATCAATATAGCCATAAGGGAGGAGAGGCAAAATGATGTTTGTTTGCTCTGCGAGGGAGACAAAACTCCCATTAAAATGCCACAAGTACTCTGTTACGCATGCAAGTAGTGCATAACAGTGAGTAGGCATTCTAATGCATTTTGGCAGCTGTGCCGTGCAGCTAGCTGGTCATGATATCTGGCACCAAATGTGCCATCTGTGCAGATAAGCATCAAACACTCTGGCCCCTAGTCGACATCAACACAAGGCTGACAGACTTAGTGTTTACCATACATAAGGTTAAGTTTGAGATGACCAAGGGGAAAAAAACAAAACTCTTCTTAGGCTTTAAGCCATGAGACCTTAATAGAGCCATATAGATATAATTAGCAGAGCTTATTGAAACCCACATCATCTCTTTGCTTATGGCTCAGTACGCTCCTTCCATGGTAATTATGCATCAGACACACTCCAGGTTCATTACCATCACTTTTCTCTTCTCACAGCATTCCAGTGTCAGTCACAACTGACTGAGGAAATCACTGAATCATTCCAAACCCAACTCGGCACACTCTGCCCTGCCCTCCACCTCACACGCTCACCAATTAAGAGGGTGTGGTTAGCAGCCCTGAACTTGACACTTCCCCTCTCTCTCTCTCTCTGCTTTAATTATGTCTGAGTCTTTGGAGGCTATACAGAGGACAAGGTCCAATTAGTCAACAGAGAAAGGGGGATGTGACGTCACGCGCCGACCCGAGTCCATTTGTAAGAGTCAGAGGCTGGATGGACACTTCAGCTGCTTGTGGGAAATGAGACAGGCCATTTAAAGGATGAGAAGAGGAGGGGGACTACCTTGGCATGCGGCTATAATAAATAAGGATTCTTATCATCAGTTAGTATGTTTCTAATCTCTCAAGAAATTCTCTCCTTTCATTGATCTTTGCTTCAATCCCCTCTCATTGACCTCGTCTTTACCTTTCCACTGCTTTCCCCCTCTTTGTCTCCCACCATCTTTCCTTCTCTCGCAATCTCCTTTAATCTCTGCCATGCCTACGCCTGCGAGCCTGTTATTGTTCTGAGACATGTCATATGTTTTTCAGCTTAAGTGAGATGTTAACGCTCTTAACACCATGTAATCGCCCCTCGCTTTTTGTAAGCCTGTAGCTACAGCGATGAAATACAGACAGCCCCAGCCTGTGCACTCAGTTTTGATCTCTTGACTGCTGGCCCTCAAACAAAAGAGCAGATTGCATGTATTTGCATATTTATCCTTTCCAAATGAAATAAGCCCTCACTTTCATGCGATTTTGGATCACATGAAAGGTGTGTGTGTTGCTGCTTTCTATATTTTCAAAATTTTTTTATCTACCGCTGCATAAGTCACACCGGTAAGCTTTGATGACCCCATATCAGCCGTTTGTATCGGAGGCATTGACACCCAGAAACAAATACTGGACCTGACGCCTGCGTAGGGAACATGATTAGAGCCCCTAAGATACTGTTAAGGCGGTTCAAAAACGGGATGAGAGAAAGCTCCGGGGGTTAAGATAGATGAGAAGGAGCTCTTCACAGATCTAAAGAGAGACCTCTTCATGGGCGACAATGACACTGTTATCAGGTGTGAAGCAGAAATGTTGCCAGCAAATCCTCTTTGTGCTGCCAAATCTGGACAATCCACCTGCCCGCTGGAGAGGCCGCCTCTGGTGGTGTGGAACCTCACCGCAAGCAGCGGACAGTGAACACAAGATACACGTAGAAATGAACTCTCTCTCTCTCTCTTCCTCTCTCTCTCACACACACACACACAACTAAAAAACATGCACCCCGGAACACCAATTTATCTATTCTGTCACCTGTTCAAGGACACTGAGAAGACTGGGTGATAAGGGTCACAATAAAAAGAGTTTCATGTTGGCCGGAGAAAGAAGAAAAACAAGGGGAATGCATTTCATCTGCTGTTCTGAGGAGCACGACCTCCTTGCTTTGTGGTGCAGAAGAAATGACCCGGAGGAAATACAAAAAGGCTCCCAGAGACAGATCGAGGAGACAATGTGATGAGCGAGAGGAGCCCTGTGGGTGCCGTGATGACCGGAGTAATTGGCTTTTCTCAGTTATGATAATCTGCATCGGCAATATATTTCCAGTTTAAAGAGAAGGTCAGAGCTCCCCAAAGCTCCCTCGTCTCGACAGCTATTGAATTACCTCTTGTGAAACACACAAACAAGAGCTTTATTCTGCATGAGTGAAACCTGTCTCTTCAAGTTCACTGGTTGAACAAGATTGACGTCTCATCTGATGCTTTTTTTTTTTTTTTGGCCTTGAGTCAAGTTCAATGTGCAGAGAAATGTTGACAATCAATCATTTGGCCTTCAGCCAACAAGACAATGCATTCAAACTAATGAACAGTATTTAACAGCTTGCTCTGCAGGCAGTATTCCAGCTTGGGTTTTACCAAATCTGCATGCCTTTTTACTGTTCAAAACATTTTTAAATGCGTGAAAACTAATCGTTTTTCTCCCACTGACTATCAGCGCTGTCCATTTCTTCCACCACCTCCTCCATATGTCCTCCGCCCTTCTTCCCATGAACTCGGTGCCCTCTTCATCGTATTGGTGCCATACCAGAAATCCAGAGAGAAAGGTAATGGTTTGGGACCTTTGATCAATAACCTATCTTTATCTTAAGCTAGGGCAGGCCTAAGTTCAGCTCCAACACACAGCCAAAGCTGTTCATTACATCTAGCTTACTTGTCACAGTGAATAATGGCCAACAGGACAGAAACACGAGCAGTGTTGTCAGAGTCCTGACTCCAAACAAGTTTCCTCGGTGTGAGTATGAACTGGTCAGAAGCACAAGCTGTGAGATAGACAGTGTCTGCTCGAGGAGTT